>JAHZNA010002200.1:0-185733 GCA_027743935.1 Sinodicranocentrus sp. ZH6
CGGCCTATCCAAAGGATTTGTAAATTGGAAGTATCTGAGAAAGCTACCGGAAGTGAAAGTGTTGAATTAAAAACTCGTTTTGGTAGATTAGTGAAAAAACCAGAAAGGTTTTGCTTAAATTAGTTATGCACTGTTGATGTGTATATGATGTTAGTTAGTTTGACCCTAGATTGTATTGTCGACAGGGTCAAAGGTGGGAGGATGTTGAAATGTAGAGATCATAGAGTATAATTCTGTCTTGTTTTATCATTGTTTGCTGTGAGCGCGTATCTACCTTTGTTCTCATCTTCTAGAACATTCCTTTGGTTGGCCGTTGGCTCCTGGTGTGGGCAAGGGAAATGTGTGTAAGTCAGTGTGATCAAAACCTTTGAGAGAACACGGTGATGGTAAAGTCGTTCCAGCGACAAGTTTTGTAAAAAGAATAGTAATTATTTGAGTTAATTGTTAATTGCTAGCGAGTGATGAATAAATATTCGAGATAAATATAATCAGTCAACGTGAGCAGTTGTTATTTCAGAAATACTGATTTTGCCGTTAAGAGCAAAACCTTCATTTAGCATCATCATATTTAACATTGTTCAGAGCTCGTGTCACAATTGCTATGAGGAGTAATGGCAAAATAAAAATTAATTAATTTTCTTTTGCGAAATTAAATCAACGGTCTAAGCATCCTCGCATTTAATGATCTAAATATATCATTCCTAAACACGATTGCTATTGGTTGAAATGCATTTACTGTAAATTGAGAAGCAATAAACCTTTACAAACGACTAACCGTAGCTCGCGATAAAGCTCCGCCAAACTACTACTTCACATAATATCAAACCGATCTAAAATGTCAACCAATCTAATTTAATCTTCATTGGGGAAACCGTTATTGAATTTTTCAACATCAAATTCATCAAGCAGCTGTACAAAATTGAAGGTTCGCTATAGATTTATTATGCCACCTCAGTTGTCAATAATGTACTGGAGATTTTTTGCACAAAAGCAGAAAAAATATTAGAGACCAGAGTAAATATGAATACACCATAGTGGTATCTTGCTTTCTTATCATGTTTACAAGTTTTGTGCATTTTATGAATAAATATGTAGCTTTGAGTTTGCATGAACGTATTAAGGACAAAAATATTTTTCTTGATTTCACATGTGTTGTGAAAACGAAATCAAATATAATTTGTACACCAATCGTTATGAATATAATGTGCGTCAGAAATAACGATAGAATAATATTCGCTCTCATCGTCAATATTTCTCTGCTGCAGCATTTATCCAAACCAAGATCCATATTGTTTGCGACATTAGTCAATGACTGGCCGTCTTAAGACAAGCTTATCATTATTGTCTTCTTTGCCGATTAATCCTTCTCAAGATTTTCCACTCACAAGATTCATGTTTTGCAACATTGAGATTTATAACTAAAATCTTTAGCAGCAATGGGATTAAAATATTATAACAAGGTCAAGGTAGGTAGGACATATCAGTGTCCCAAAACCATACCTTATGCAATGCAGTTCTTTCGTATACGTTTCTATGTTAATTTTCACACGTCCCACAGACTGGTCCCAAAGTTTTAAATGTATTTAGAATTCAGGCATGATAAGACCACCCGTAATATCCCCTACCTACCTTGGACAAGAATATTCCGTGTACAGGACATCACAAGACGAAATCGTAACTTAATGGGTGTGTTCATTAAAATAGAACACCACAAGACACAATTATAATTCGGTGATGGCTTGTGGTTTATTATAGGATATTGATATGCAAATTTTCTGCATTCACCTCAGAGAACTCTCCCGTTCACCACATGTATCAAATCTCGCGTCAAACTGTGGTTTACTTCCCTTCTCCCTTTCCTAACAAAATATATAGGTGTTTAGAATTTTCTGCACTGAATAATTGCAAGATTTGATCCCTTCTATTCTTTCATTTCACCCCTATTCCACGAGTACTTACGATTAGTATCATTTATAGTTATTAAAGGAACATGAGAACTGCGAGAGGACAATTAACTTTTTTCTACTGTCAGACTGAAGCATAGAATAAGCTATCAACTGGAACCAATGAATCGCCTTCTCTTCGGTTATTTTATAGGAAAATTAGAATATTAATAAAATCTGAGAGAAAATCTGATAAAAACTAATTCTAACTTAATATTTTGTTCCAAAGTCCATATTCTCCTAACGTAATGTTAATCATCTCCGCTTTTTATTTATATTTTATGATTCGAATGTGATCTATCTACAGGAACATTATATATATTACTTGTTATGTTTGTTGTCACTTTCATAAATTATGCAATCCATAATCAATCAATCAATTTTTGAATTTTGAATAAGAGTCACAGTTTTGAAGCATGCTAACGATCATGATTGTACGAAATGCGGAAAAACAAAGGACACGAGATAAATGGAAACGATTCCACATTCAAGTCCAGCGAGCTTCCTAATTGCTGTAATTTCACATTTCATCGTATACAATTTCTCAGTATTGTAACATTGTAAGTTGCAATTAAATACTTTCTAGAAAAGAACAATGACAATTAATTGTTAGTAGCCAACTGCCCATTTTCGGAATGCTATAAAAGGCCGCCGATTTTTGAGTTCAGATTTCATTTATTAATTTTACCAAATCCAGTCACTTGCTGAATATACTTTTTCGTATAATTCTTTTAAGTCTGAACATATTTTACCAAATGCAGTCACTTGCTGAATTTTCTTCTTATAATTCTTATAAGCCTAAAAGCATTTCAACCAATTTACTCCATGTTAATTTCCAATCATTTGTCATGTGGCCAAGCATGAAAACCAATTTTTATTTTAAATGAATAAACTCCAACTTCAAGCTACAATTTTTCAAAATGCAATCTTTCCCATTCCCAAGTTTCCCGAAGCAATTATTGTCAAATTTTCAGGAGGAATGCCAAGATATGTATTGTATCAGATTTTAGAAAACGATACTTTGAGGTTTCCATAAAACCACTCAAGTCAGACACGTGTCTCAAAATATTTTAAATTACGTATCTTGATCATAAGAAAACGAATTTATGATTACAATAGTCACTAGAAACTTGCCATTAGCATATTCGTCAAAATTCCATCTAATAAATAACTCATAATTTTCTCCTCAATTAACCTCATCATCAAAAACCCAATAAAACTCAATTTCAACCCTGCATTCCATTTCGATCCTGTTAACTCCGAAATTAGCAATTCTCCTCAAATGAGAATGTTCACTCTCCGAAAAATTTCCCACTTTCATAAGCCTCAAAGGTAAAAACCGCTATCCTCTTGAGTGAGTACACATGATTCTTTTGCCCCTTGAACAAAGCAGCCCCATCATATAGCAGCATGAGAATGAGAACCTCTTCCTTTCTGTTGCTTTTCTCTCTTCCAAAAGCATTCATTTTTCCAGAAAACTTTCCTCCACAGTGTGTGCAGCCACCGCACGTTCCGACATATAGACACTTGCATATTTTTTTTCCTCCATCTCTCCATTTGATAGATAAAGACGCCAAGACGCACTCATCCCGGCAAGTTGTTCCATTTTCCAGTTTGCTTTCTCACAAGCACAGTCTTCTCTATGATCTCATCTCTTTTCCCTATCCTCCAGCGTGACACAGCTCACGGACATAATATGCGAATGAGAGAGAGATGATTCGGTTTTAAACAGAGGACATAATACATTTTTTTACGGAGAGAAAAAAAGGGAATTAAGGGAATGTCTGTGAGTAAAAGGCAAAGTACGCGACTCTCGCCGACACAAACCGAATCCTTTTGGACATGTCAACGAGAGCAGCATACAGAAACAGGGAGCAAAAGAGAGAGAAATACACAAGTAAACATGCATGGAAAATGCCAGCAAAAACGAGCGACCCTAGTACAGCAAGAGTACCAGTGAGACAGAGCCGTCTTAGCCTGGTGTGCGGTGATGGTGACTGAAAGCAAAGTGAGACCCAATGTGCTACACACTTTTGCTCCACTCTCGAGCTCAAATGTTCCCCAGTCGGGTTGGGAATTCTCGTGTTGCCACATCAAACACTGAGCCAATCTTTGTCTCTCGCGATCATGCCTTTTTCTGTCAAGTTTCTCTCTCCTTGTAACATTCTCACTGTGTAAGACTAGCACCAACTTTTGTTCTGACAAGAACGTCAACATTGCATAACTCTTGTGGCTCATGGTAGCTTCAATATCCTCGTGAAAATAGTACACAGTGTAAAATGACATTTGGAGAATTAAAGTTTATTCATAAAGTTAGTTTTGAAGTTTACTAGATATTTCTTGTTAGCATAAGGGATTGATTGTATTGTTTTAAAGAAATTCTCTTACAGTGTAAAATCATTTTTGAAAAAGTTTTACAACTGAGGAGCCTCATGTACAGTTATAAAAGTTGAGATTCACATGAATAAGGCTGTGTATGCAACCAGCCAAAGTTGTAGTAGTCATTTTGTCTACGAGTTTGTCTGGACGTGAGTGTGGTTTGAGTGTAGCTTGGCTCCAGGCGATTAACTCAAGTCAGCGAGTCATGTGAATGGAAAATATCCATTTGTAAGGAGAACATTTTTTTCCTATGGTGGTTGTGCCACAAGCAGAAAACTGAATTACATAATAATAACAATAAACTCACACAGTTTATCTCTCCATTGGAAATAAAGTTTCCAGTTGAAACTGCTCTAGAGAGTGAACGTGTATGTTTCTTTTCAAATTGTGTTTTTCTACAAAAAAACATAAAATACTTTCCGGTAGCGATTCAAGCTTCGATTGGGATTTTCAGTGACTTTTCTAAACTCAAACTTGCTTCATCTCTGAAACATGTGCATCTTCGCAATTGACATTCTTTTTAGGGAATGCAGCAAACTAACTAGTTCCATTGATGATGCTCATTATCCCCATCTGCGTTGACAGTCTGAGAAAAAAGTTTTAGGTGAGAGATTCCCGTGCAAAAACAATCCCTAAGATTCATCCATTCTTTTTCATCCTTGTAAAAAGTGAGTTTCAAACTGATGCAAATTTGTCTCAAAGTGAAAAAATTTTCTTGAGAAGAACATCCAAACTGTGTAATGTTAATAGGTGGATCAACTCTAAAAAAAACGCATTTGTCCCTTCTGCTGTACTCCATTTAAGAAAGACATTTAAAGAAGGAAAAAAATTCTCTAAACAATTTTACTCTGTGAGATGCACCAACAAAAAAGGAAATAAAAACGGGATTGAATAAATGAACTAATTTTAACATTTTGAAAAACGCATTCTTGAAAAGATTCTCTCCTTCTGGTCTTGTTTGCCTCTGTAATAAAGCCAATAAAAGGAGTGTTGTTGATCTCTGTTCTCATCTAGATCCATGGCCAGATGAGATGAGAGTGGCGAGTGTGGTGGGAGTTGTAAACAGGAAAAGAAATCAAGTCTTTGTATCCACATCTCTTGGTAAAACATGAGCATCCTCTTCTAACGCTAATATTCCTCCACTCGTTCCTCCAAGTTATTGAGCCAGATGTGTGTAATGTTTTACAAGACTGTCTCACTCACTCCACGAGGGAGAAAGGGAGAAAAAAATGGGGTGCATGGAAATCAAGTGAAGTGAAGTGTTCTCCTTCTCTCAACAACTTATAATACACAGTCACCAACTCTCCAAAATACAGTTCCAGACTTTTGTGAATCTCTTTTCTGGCTGTGTATGTTTTTTATTCTTTGTCGAAGCCAGCTTTTTATCAAGCTTTAAAAGAGGAGAACACATTGAGCGACAATAATAGCAACTCTTAAAAAACTACATATATATACTGGATGATTTTCCCTTTATAAAAAATATCTGAATGTGATCCTACATGGAAATATTATTGCTGTATTAGGACAAAAAAATAATATTTCTAAGGAATCTCATGCATCCTACAATCGCGATATAGTTGGATAATCGGTTCTACCACAAAAATAAACGAGAACAAGAAAAAAGTCTTATCAACTTCCGTGCAATCTCCTTTACAAGACAACCAAGTTGGGAATGAAGTTTTAGTCGTCAACGACAAAACGGCATTTTGATTGTACGTATTTTTATATTACATATTTTTCTCACTCTTTGTGTATATTTCACATTTAAAGTCTTGATTAGAGAAGAGGCAAAAAGTTTTTTCAATTCTTGTACAATTTATCCCTTGATGGAAATCTCCCTCCTGGACTTCCTTTTTGAGAAAGAAGGACAATAAAAAAGGATACTCTTTGCTCTCCTGTTTCTCTTTTAAAGTTAATTCCAGTCGGGATTTTGACATGATTATATTCCACACTGGAAAAAATATCAGGTTTAACCATGTCCCCTATTTTCCTTTGGCATCATATCATATCATCTTTTTTATCAACCTCTCTCAACTCATCATAGTGAAATGATGCTAAGCCTCTAATGAAATAGTTACTCAAGTCTCGCTCACTTCACCTTGAATGGAAAAGGTACACATGTTTCTCGACATGGGAGACTTTTTAACATTTAAGAGAAACTTTTACATTCAGATTGTTAAAGATACACAAAGAAATATGTGCATGCACCCTTATATATATATATGGGTACAGCAGTCACACTATTTTTGTTTGCTTGTATTTTTTCCTTTACATTTCATGTAAATCCAAATGAGAACTTGTTAGCCTCCATCTGCTCTTTACAGAGAGAGCATGCATCCGTCTCAAATGCAAACAGAGTGTAAATCCTCATCATTTGAAAGAGACCTTTATTACCTTTATTTTTTTTGTATCTCCTGTAGTGAGTGGATGAGAGAGAGCCCTTGATTATACAGATTTACAACAATCGGCATTACAAGAGTAAAACCCGAGTGGGAGAATTGTTCCCTCATTTTGTGATAAACTCTTGCATGCTCTTTAGCTCGTGGGGTTGTGATGGTGCTGGTGAGACTTTGGATATTTTCAACCTTCCAGCTTCATCATCATTATCCTCATCATCTCCCTCACAATTATTTATCATCGGCATCACACCACATTATTTGCTGATGCGTAGGTCTTTTATTTCATAGGGACTCGTTCCGTCGGCTGGTGTGCTTTTAGGAGCCCTTTTCGCTTATAATATTGCCAGACTCTGTCTATCTGCGGCCACAAGATTGCGTACAAGTCATTAGACAAAAAGCGTATTATGCATCATCACGAAATCTCAATCTAGACACCAATCACATGGAAAAATATATATTATGTAATATTCACATGTCAACTGGCGACAGCCCAGCTGCTCTTTCTCGTGATTACTATTCTTCAAAAGTACTCAAATTCTTTAGGGGAGAATGCAAGCATGAAATAATTTGTCAATTTGAGAGTTTCAAACCCCATCATCATCTTCAATTGCAAATCAGCCAAGCGGGAGAGTCAGAGTTTCGCTAAAAAAAGATTTGATGATGTTATCAAGGGGAAAAGTGAGATAGGCTTTGACACTCTTTAACTTCACCCTGCAATTTCTTATGTCAACTGGAGTCATCATGTGAACAATGTTTTTCGAGAATTGCTTCCTCCTCCCTTTTTTCCTGGAGGGAGAAGTTTTTTTTCGCAAAAGGGCTTCTTCTTCTTATGCTTGCTCACGTGGAAATAAAGAATTTGTCTATAAAGAACAAGACGGGGTCATGATTTGACAAGCTGGAAAAGCACGACTAACCTGCTAACGGGAAAAGACGGGAAGAAAAATACTTTTATACTTTTCTCGTTGCATCATTGAGTTTTGGCGAATGTACCGATATGACATGTTGTGTTAGGATATCATGTGCTTTTCCACATTCTTTTATATCAAAAGGGAATGAATAACTAGAAAGTAAATAAATAAGGAGGGAAAGGAAGAAAAAAAGTTTATTTCCACATGATAAACTGAAATGAAACGTGTCTCAACTTGTTTCCTTGAGCAAATTACCTTTCTCCATGGTCCAAACAGTCACTCTTTAGTTTCTTGTGTGGAGGGAAGAAAAAGGTTATTTTTTGTTTTCCTTTTTAACAATTCCAGCATGGATTTTTTTCTCAGGAAAACCAGTCGAAAAAATCTTTGGTGGAAGCACGTACAAATGGTATGACATTGCCAAAAAAAAGTATTTTTACTGAGGTTCTCTCTCTCTTTCTCTCTGACAGTTGGCAGTTTTTTTCAGAGTTGCGTGGGCATGTGTGTAGATGACATGGATAATGTATGAAAGTTATGTGCTCATTCAGTCACTAGGTTATTCTTGTCCAGGGCAGAGAACATTTTGGCCAGTTTTGGAATACATATTTATGTACTTTTCTGAATATTAAACTTTGATATCCTTGTCGGGTTGGCTTTTTAGCTGTCATTTCCTTTTGTACAAGTGGATATAAATAAATGCTGCGTAAAATCTGGATTACCTCTGCTATCGTTGTTGAGAGGGAAATCTCTTGTTTTCAGCTGGACAGAAAGAAAATGAGTAAGAAAAAAATAACTTCTTTTTCTCTCCACTTTAGTGGATGAGTTCAGAGAAGAAGTTGACTTGAAGGGAAACTTTGTAAAAGGAAATTGACAGTTTTAAGGTGAAATTGGAATAAAATCCTTAGGATTTCGTAGAAACTAGTGGGACAGATGATGTGACCTCTGTTTGATAATATGTCAACAGTCACTTTTTCCAAAACTTTGGTGACTCTCATGTGACAGGAAATCCTCTCATGATCACATGGTTTTTTTTCTTTTGTTTTTTAAAAAATTGAAAAAATAAACTTTTCCCCTTTTACGAATAGGTTTACATAAATCCACTGGGATTGGGAAAGTTGGCAAGTTTGAGTTGTGTGGATATAAAGTCCAAAAAGAGAGTGTCAACTAGATATACATTATCCAAAGTGGTTTTTCACCTCATCAAAAGTGATTGTCATCTTTTTCAAGTTGTGTTGACCTCTCGGAAAGACATGATGATGACGTGTGTTGGAAAAGTGAGATTAAATTGTTAGGTGTCACTCTTCCGACGAAAATAAACTTTCAACTTTTTTTATTCTCACTTTTTATCCACCAAAAATTACTTTCCCAGCAAGGATTCAAACGAGTAAAACAAAAAACTCAAGATGAGCTAGATTTGCAAAGAATTTGCAGTCAATTTCATCCTCCAAGAAAATCCTCCAAGCTTTGAATGGATATTTTTATCATGTATTTCCAGTGAATTGAGAAATTTTCTATAGTAAAAGGTTACATGCATAAAAAATGATGAAAATCTTCTCTGCATTATTACACAACAAGAAGAAAACTTTCTCATTTTTTATTCTTCTGTCTTCCCGCATTGACTGCATATGTTCCCCTACTTCCAAATCAGTGAGCACAAGTGACGAGTAGAGAACAAAGTAGGGAAGACAGGAAGCTACCAAGAGGGAATGGGAACGAGCAGATTTATGCAGATTTCTAAAGAGTGCACTCACTCATATAAAGAAAGTGAATCTAGTCACATTCCCAAAAGAAAAGAAAAAAAAATCTCCAAACTCCAACCAACCATCCCAACTAGCCAAAGCTATTCATCCAAAGAGACAAAAATGGCAACAAAGAGAGAGAGAAAGAGAGAGCAAGAGGAAACGTGAAAAAGGGAGTTTTCTCCTCCATAAAAATCCACAATGCCCGTTATACTTTTTATGACACTCAACTTCCGCGTGTGCTTTGTACAATAGGGTAAAAAGAAAGAGCATCTTTTCTATTCTCTGTGTGCCACCATATCACCACCTACATAATAATGATGATGCACATAAAAGGCTCTTTCTAAAAAAATAGGAGGTGGGATATATATTTTTTCTATGCAAGTCGTTGATTCCACTTTAGTCGTGAATCACTTTTTTTCTTCGGAACATCTCTTTGCTCCAAAATATATCCACTTTTATTCTCCTCCAGATGCAGTTTTACACAGAAAGGTGTTTTTATCTTCAACCGGCTAAGGATATGGTGTAACAATGTATGGAGGAGTAAAAACACTTGAAAAGAGGGCATCCTCGTATCACAACTTGAGTCCGAATATAACCACTATAGTGTTTTTTTTCATTTGGACTGTTTCTTCAAGGAAGACCAAGCTGGTTTTCTATTCATTCTATAAAAAAGAAAAGTGTGCAGAGTTGGCGGTATAGTGCAAAAAAGAAGAAGAGAAATATACATTTCAACGGAGTCGTCTCTTCTTTTTTTCCAAAGCGGAAAGTCACCAGCGCAGAAGATTTGTGTGCACTTTAGCAAGGGGTAATAGTAAAAAAAGACGGCAGTTGGTTGGTGACATCCTCATCTTCTGTTCACTGATCCGATCAAATTAAATCGCCTTCTTTTTTCCCTTTCCTCTCTTTCACTTTCTTCTCTCTCATATCGCTCCAAGCCATGTGCAACGCATGAAGCACAAACTTGATGCCAATATGATACTCCTCTTGTGTTGCTACGTGTTTCTTTCTCTCTTCCTTTCTTCTTTTTTCTTCTACTTAGTTCAAGTGGAGCAGGGCGAAATCTCATAAAAATTTACTCTTTTTCACTACAAGACTTTTTTCTTCTTTCTCTGGTTTTTTTTTCTTGGCACTATGAGGAGGCTATGAGTGGAGCCAAAGGAGAGGATTAGAAGAAGTAAATGGGAAAGTATGGAAGGAAAGTGAGGAGGAATGAAATCTTTCTCATTTTTATCCAGACACATTCTTTTTACAAGTTGTACTTGGTGAACAAGCTTGTAAGGAAGTAATGCACATTTTTAAGTTGTACATTTTTTTTTGAGTTGCATTGCAGTGTTAGATAGTGGAGAATGAGAGGATTTTACGGATAAAAAATAGAACGAAAATAAACACGAGCACTTTCAATTTTAAGAAAAAAAAGTGATCCTACTCATACTATTGCTTTGGGATTGGATTGTAACCTATTTTTAATGATTTTTAAGTGCCTACTTTAATTACTCTATTTTAGGAACAAGACGGCTGGAATTTTTCTCCTGGCTTTGGAAAGGAAAGCAGATATTTGCCCTGAAGATCAAATACCAGTTAACTTTTATACTTTGGAAATTTATTGATTTAAACGTCAACTTGTTTGGGTAAACAAGAAAAACACAAGTACTCAAACATCACAGAGAAGAGAAAAAAGGAACAAGGGAAGTTTACAAGTTTTCCCCTCTCAGAAGTGGAAATTGTGTCAGTGTAACAAGCCTAACCACATCTTTTCATCTTTTTCAAAGGATACTCGAGTAAACAGTGAGGAATCAAATAGTGAAGTTTAATTTGAAATTTATTACTTTCCCTAGTGACGGCTCACAAAGGAATTTTTTGTACTCTTGCTTTCTTTACGAGTATTTTCGTGTAACATAATTTTTGACTGACTCCCATCACAAACTTTAGTATTTTCTAATGGGGCTAATGGCGCTGTATCTGGGTCTTCTTTTGTTACTTCTTCTCGTTTTCGAATCCTTTCCTCAAGAGTCCAACTGCTCCAGGTTGCCGGACATTTATTGGAATGCCACCAATCCAATGTAAGTCAAATCAATACTCAAATCTTTCCCGCTTTTGTCGCACACGCACACGTGAACAAACATTAAAACTCATTTCCTATCTTTGCTCAACTCACAATATCCCCAAAAAAGAAGAAAAAAAAGCCCTTGTAGACTTTGTCATTATTACCATATACATTTATACAGAAGACCTTCTCCACTAGAAAAAGTAGAGCATCAAGACTTGTGATACCTTTCTGCATATAATCCACCTCGCATGAGTAGTCACTACCGGAAGGATAATCTCCTTTTCTTGTGATTGTAATGATGATGATGAAGTCAGTGTGAGAAAAAAGGAAAACCTTGTGGATTTTCTCTACCAATAGTGTAATATAGGATAAACTCTCATGAGAGAGTATCCACCTAGTAATGATAATGACGGTGATCAACATGATGATCATGATGAAAGCATTCTACCTATATGGTACCTTGAAACATGAGGGATTTTTTTTGTCAAGTTAAGTGCCACACCATTGTCACATTTTTCCTCAATATCATCACCATCATCGCTTCTTCTCCTCCTCCTCTTGTGTAATATGCAAGTCGTTCTGGCTCCAGAGAAAGGAGTGAAGTCAAGGAGAAAAAAGTGGTGAAGGGAAGAAAAGCCGAGGTCTTTTTTCTCCAGGTATACATGCATGAATATAGTCTGAGAAATAAGATTATCAAGAGAGAAATTATAGTTATAAAGAGACATCCCGTTTTTTGTTACTATCCTCCGTAATAATAATGGGAGGAGTGTGGATAGGTATGTATCTTCACGACACTATGGTATTCCTTGGGAAAAGAGAAAGATGAAAGAGTCAAGGGACATTTATCTCCACAGATCATCCAAGATTTTTTTCTTCCCTCCTCCACTTGCTTTTTTCTCAAGTAATTTTTCACTTTCACATTTTCCCCTCTTCTTCCTCTGACCTTTCCATTTTCACTGGGAAAAAACAGCCGTATAGGAAAAAAAGGATTCAAATGGAAGAGGAGAGAGAAAAGTTTGCAGTTTTTTTTCCTTTTCACGAGAGGATGATGATTACTCTGCATTTTTATCTCGCTCTTCTCTCCATGACTGATTGATCAGTCATTTTCTCCAATCCTGGAAGAAGGAAACGCTCTAGAAAAAACCAAGTGGATGATGGGAAGACATTCTAAAGGGGAAAAATCCAATTGGGAAATGTCAATCTATGCATGCTACACTTTTTTGTCAGAGTTTTCAGATAAGAGCACACACACACACACGTAATATGATGATAATATGATGGTTAAAATGCAAATGGCTGAGGATAGTGCGTGGATGTTCAGTCAAGTGTAAAGTGTGCCATGCACATAACCCAAGTATATATATGTGTTCAAAACGGCAAGGAATTTTTATTTGTCGGAGGAGAAACCTTTTCAAAAATAAAAGGGTGGAAGCTTGGTTTTTCTCTCTCTCTTTCTCTCTCTCATTTTTTCAAATGGTAAATTTTTTCCAGAGGAAAACAATGCATCAATACAATTCTTTGGATTCCTTTGCGTAAAATATAGAAGAAAATCTTGTTTTTCCACCAGCATTCCAAATCGGTTGATGCTTATATCAGCAAAAAAGTAAAGAAAAAGAGACACTCTCAGCGGAAGAGAGAGAATGGGAAATTCCTTAAAAAGGAAAGAAAATATGTATCTTATTATTTTTCCTTGTTCCTCTTGACCCCAAGAGAAGAGCTACCTTGGAAGCGTAGTATGGGTTGTGGTGGAATTCATAGTTTGTACAAGGTGGAGACTTTACAACCTATAAAAACTTGTTATGAGTGTGTCATATGAAGAGAAAATGTGTGGAGCAAGGTTTTGAGATGCCACTGGGGCGTTTATTAGTTACCTACTAGGGAGTTTTTTTTCTCTTTAGGTCTACAGGGAAAATACATAGTGGGTTGGAGCAAAGCATGTGATTTAGGAAAGGAAGAGAAAGTTTTTTTTCATTCTTAAGGAAAAAACGTGTGCTTTTAGGAAAGCAACACATATCCTCATTTTATATGTTTGTCGAGGTAAAGAAACAAGTTGTGTTCTTGTTCTCTTGTTCAATATGTGATGATGATGGAAAAAGTGGAAAGGAAGAGACGCGCCTGCACGTGTCCAAAATAACAAAAATGTAGAAAAAAAACATGGACAAGATTGTGCCAAGAGTGTATAGCTATTTTAGGAGGGAAAGTGCATAATAATGATAATAATAATAGGATTCAGATACGGAATAATATCGTAATGCAATATAGTTCGTGATGCATATTACAGAGGAACAAACAAGAATAACCTTTTTCCCCTTTTGAAGAAAAAAAGGAAAAATTCTCTACGGTGTACTTTCCAGAGTTTTTCTTTTTCAAAAGAGAGAAGGACGTGCTCACGTTTTTGAGCACAATCCATATTTTAAGGGAGAAAAGGTGAAGTTCACTACGCACAGGGAGAAAAGGGTATGAGGAAAAAATTCTACTTTCTTTTTTCTTCACAGAGAGAAAATGTTGGAGAGGAAGAAAGTTTGGGAATTTCTCTCTTCAATTCAAAAAAGGAATAGGTTTTTTGTTGTTGTTTTTCTCGCGTGGAGTGCGTGCTCCAAGTGCATTTCGAGGAGGAGGAGGTGACTGCAGTTTTCAAAGTTGTAAAAGCCCCATGCATTATGCATCCATTCAATGAGTGCAATATACTTTGCACAGTGGAATCCAATCCAGAGACAGTCACTCTTGGGAGGGGTTTCTTATTACATTTTATATTCTAATAATGTCTTCCGAAGTTTTAGGAAGTTTCTGTCACATGAAGAAGGTGAAGGTAGGAGGAGGATTTTCCATAGATTTTATCAGGCAAGGAAATGGATTAAAACTGAAGAGTAAAGTTTTCCATTTTTCTTTTGGTTTTCCAGCTAATCTCTCCAGTTTAATGGATGATTGAGGGGGAGGGGGAAGGAGGGTTATCAAAAATACTATTTTCATTGACTTTAGGATATATTTCACAAGTTTGGATATTTCCTGTGTATGTTTTACATTAGTGGAATAAATGTGTGTATTTTATCACCAGCTCAGTGTAAACAATTCAATGGATATTAAAGTCAATATTGATGTTGCTTCTTTTCTCCATCCACCCACCACAGGATATTTGTTCGATACAATGCATTAAGTTGATCTAGAAAGAAGTGAGGTTAGTGACATTTTCTAAAAATATTGGTAGTTGGTTCAAACCCCTTTTTGTTTTCCATTTTGTCAAAAAACCTTGAGACAACTCAAAAGTGGTTCCAGTCTAGTTGGAAACATTCCAAATAAAAACAAAGTAGGGCTAGAGACTGGGAAAAGGTTGAAATGCATAACATTGTAAAAACATTCCTTTTCCCTTTTAAAAAGGGTTATAATTGTATACAAGTATTGTCATACGCACATTGTTTTTTGCAAATCACACTTCCAGAGAAAGCTCATGTTGAAACAGCTTTTACCTTTGTGCTAATGATAGAGATCTCGTTTCGTACTTTTCCCATCCCACGCTTACCCTCACGCTCTCTTTTGCTCCAAAAGCATCTTTTGTGGTATCGGGGAAAACTGATGGGGAAATGGGAATGGGGTGTCGTTGGATGAAATATGAGTGTCGTCTACACATTAGGAGAAGACTGAGTATATACTTTTTTCCTGAGAAAATGGAATTTCCACACAGAACCTCCAACTCATTGAGTTCAGTAAGGATATAATACTACTCTCTGATGTGTGGACTCTCATGAATCCATAATGCATTTTCTCTCTGTGTGTCTCTCTCCCTCCCACATGTGTACTCTTATATATTCCCAACTTTGAACAAAACTTGTAGGGATGAAGAGAGTGCACTTTGCTCAATGCGTGAAACTATATATACATCCAAAGTCTGATCTCACATTAGGGAAAAAACAGGATTTTCCACCAGTGGCAACGGTGGCGACGGTGTGGTGGTGATGGTGGTGGATATAAATAAAACTCATTGTCTTTTGTTTCATTTTCTAGCTAAGGCTCTCTCTCTTTCTCTCCCTGGTTTCCCGTATTCACTCATATATCACACATTTTTGGTTGAATTTTCTCCACCCGAAAAACCCCCGCATCATCAGGAGGTTTTTGTATGCGAGTGTTTCGCTCATTCATTCATTTTACTTGTTTCCTTGGAAAGCCTGAGACTGTAGAAGAAGCTATACCGCTACTACCACCACCGCCACTAAATTATGCATGCGTTCAATGCGTTGATGAATTCCCTCAGCACACACACACACACAAACAAACAAACTCTGGGAAAAAAAAACTTGTCCACAAGTTTCCCTCTGTCGTCGACTCACTGACTGTGAGATGGGAAGCTAGTTTTGTGGAAGGGAAATCCAGTTTTTTTATATTTATTCTTGTCTGGAGGCTATCATCAGCCTCAAGGAAGATGGGAAAATAAATATAATGATGATTTGAGAACTCTCCAAGAATATATCCCTTAATTCGAAACAATGTTAGATTATGACAGTGAAACACTTTTCATGATAATGGGACTGGGATGACATTAATAAACAAGAAAAAACTCAAAGGGGAAGATAAAGAGGGCGAGTGAGAGTGAAATTGACTTTATTTTTTTAATTGCCTTCTTCCCTCATTCACCATATCTCTCTTGTACTTCCTTTGCAAAAGTTTTTCTTGCTCGGGGAATGAATATATAGAATAATATTAAAAAATTTCCTTTATGCCTCGTTTTAGTTCGTGCTGAGCTCTTATCATTTTTGCACGATTTCCACAGATACACACACCCCACACGGGTTAAACAAGTGGAAACTTTTTATCAGATGCATATTAAGTAGTCGACTTGTTAACAGAGCTAGTTCGTCCAGCTCAATAAAACTTTATATTTCGCGTAGAGTGTGAACTCAAAAGAAACTATTGCAATGATTGACACATTCCCTGTACTTCCCATGTAGTTACTGTGGCCGTGCTTGTATGAAAGGAGAAGGAAGAAAAAGTCGTAAAAAAAGTTGAAAAATTGTAAGGAATTGTTGAAACACTTTAACATCCAAACCTGTCACGGGCTCTTACTCCCTCGTCTTTTTTGACTCAACGTCTCAATTGAAATGAGAAAAAGGAGAAGTGAGTGATCACACATTTTTATTAAACATTTTAATTAACTCAAGTACTCCCTCTCAAACGCGTCTTTCCTTAATTGCAAGGAGGAAAGGAAAATGTGGCAAATACCACTTTTTTTTATTACTTCATCCTTTTTCTTCCTCATCCAAGGAAAAAGTGTGCAAATACACATTCCTCTCCAGAGAGAGAGAGAGAGAACCTATAGAGTTTTTTTCCTTGTCAAAAAAAATGCCATACATGGAATTGTATAGATTAGACTGAGATAAGATGGCGCTTTCCATCCTTGTAAAGTTGATCCTGAAAAGAGTTTGGAGAGGAAAAAAGTAATCCTGTGTGTGTGGTTTATATCGCATTAAAACACCTCCTCCTATCTTACATGTGACACTAGAGCTGGGAGAGATGAAGAAAAAGGAAATTTCCACACTTTTTTCCTTCTCATACGGCAGCTCTAGAAACACCATTATGATATTGATTACACCTTGTTCACATCCAACCTAGCTATTATCATAACGAAGCAGGAGAAAAAGAAGAAAAAAGGTTTTACCTTATTTGTTTATCGACATCAGGCGTACGTACGAGAGTTTCTTTTGAAGATAAGCTTACAATCCAGTTGGTTTTTTTAAAGATGAAAACTACTACTCCTGTTGAGGTTGTTTATACTTGGCTGTACACACTTTCGCAACTTAAGTGAAGCTAGTAGTCACACAAAGTTAAAAGATTCTTGTGTGATGGCCATTTCACGCAACATTAAATCCCTTTTACACATGTTAAACTTGTGTATTTCACCAAGGAAAAAAATTAAGATGAGATCGTCATTTTCTGTGAAGAGGAAAAAGAGAGACAAGCCTATATATTTTTTGAAGAGTTTGCTCTATGAACATGGCCATTTTGTCTGTTTTTATTTCGGACATGTGTAAGCTCCAAGTTAAAGCTTTCCTTGTAGCATTTAACTAGCGCAAAATAATTACAGGGAAAATGGGGGTGCGTGGGTAGAGCAAAGAAAAAGAGCTTATCTCATCTACAGTTATAGTCAAACAGAGATGGATTTTCTTGTCCTCGTTTTTATTATGTTTTCCCTTGTTTTGCTGCTCCTGCTCTGTAGACAGAAGAAAAAATTGTTAAAGATCATTCTACCCATTTTTTTCTTCAAAGAGGTTGCTTACCTTGTGGATGGACAAGTATAACACTATAATATTTTTGTGGAGATTCAAGTATTCATTTATTACAGATATGAACTCATTTTTTTGCATAAGGTCCTTCTCATAGTAGCAGTATGGGTAGTGGTGAGTTGTACAATTTTGTATTATTTATGAGCTGCCACTTTGCCACTTGACAAGTTTCTCTGAAAATCCCACCTTCCCGTTGAAGCTCTTCACACTCTTGTTCATATCTCGAAAACGAGATAGACAATGTGGTGGTGGTAAAGCAAAAAGGTTCTTTTTGCATGGTTTGCTTGCAAGAGAAAAAGGTAGTCGTTTTATGGAGATTTTTACGACCCTTTGCTCACACTGTCATAATAAATGAGGAATTTTAATTTCTTTACACACTCTCCTTCCTCCTCGTGTGTGTCAGGAGGATTGCGTCATTTTACAAGACTTTTTTTCTTCCTTGCGTCAAAAAAAGTCTCCAAATGACATTCTCCCTTCTTCTCACAATGTCTACCGTTATTTTTTGCCAAAGCTGAGGTTGAGAGGAATGGGATAACTATGCAAATCCAAGTGGCTCATATAAAGGTATTTTATATGCTCGAGTTTCTCTCGACGAGTGTCAAGTGATGAGAAGGAAAAAGAGAGAAAGAAAGAAAAAACTGGTATTGGGATAATGAAATGACTCCGCTCTTGATTATTGGAACAGGCTTTATGACATAATTCCTTTTTTTATTATTCACTCATTACGTAATGACAAGTTGGCCCAGCTCTCTTATTACAGTTAGATTGTTGAGTTAGGTTGCAAGGAAATTTTTTTGAAGGAGTGTTGGCAACAGAGAAAAGTATGCTAATGAGTTTGCTCAGTTGCTCTCTTGAAAATGTGTAGCTGTGCATTTCAGGGAAAAGTTGTTGATCATTTGACAATATTTTTACGCTCTGTTTAGCTAAAAGATGAGCTTGTCGAGAGGTGAGTGGAAAAGGGAGATTTAATAATGCCAACAGAATTAAACTCAAACTGGATCATTTGAGTAGTTTTACAAGGAGGAAAATTAAGTTTAAATTTCCTCTTGATGATGGTCGACCTCGATGCTGGAAAGAGTGGTTTAAAGCGGGTAAAGTAGAACTTGTACGACAGCCATCTAAATCAAGTTGGTGAATAAAAGCCATGGAAATAATTACTCGGCAACTTGTTGACTTTCTAAAAGCCGAGGAATACTCAGCCTAGGATGTTATCATAATCTTGTCCCTTTTTCTCTTCAGGTGGTGGTGTAATCACATTTAGCAAGTGGTCTACCACAGACAACATCATAGCTAAAATGTTTTCCATTTTGTTGACAACATTTCATATGCCTCTCTGCTATCCTGGTGACGGCTAATGGATACGATATTATAAGCCTTCCTCCTCATCCAAGGTGACATGTGTCGTTACATAATCATTAGTTTACTTCCAAAAGCAGAGTTGTTAGTTTATAACAGAATTTTTTTCCTCTCCTTTTGGAAATCACATCCCAAAAACCTTTCCAAGCTTTATGTATTTGTTCCTATTTTTCTGTTGCCATCGCAAACCCAGTTTATTGACTAACTACACAAGAGTGTCACGGCAAGAGCTAAAACTCCATTAGGAAGGTTGTAATTACATGTTGTCCCTGTTGGAATTGATGGAGGAGTTATAGTTAGAGTGCACACACGGTGCACACTCTCTCCCTCCATCCTCAGCGTTTGGGAGTAAAGCCATTCATGAATCTATCGTCGGCTCACTTTATTACTTATTCACCACACTGCCTCTCTCTCTCTCTCTCTCTCTCTCTCTCTCTCTGAAGTTTTGTAGATTTTGAGAGAGTAAAACTGACTAGTGTAAATAATACTCGTGATAAATAGACAAGACATGGAGAGGATTTTTTTTGTTTGATATAAATAGCGACAGAGAGTAGATCTACTCGAGGCTATTAAGAGACTTGCCAAAATCACTTGTAAAAGCTAAACTTGTAAATAAATAAATGAAAGCATGCGACACACAAGTTATTTTGTAGTTGTTACTCTCTTTTCAAAGCGGTGTACATCTTTCTGTTTTAAAGGAGAGGAGAAGTGGTCTCAATAAATCTCAATCCATTTTACAACCTTCTCTTTCACATTAGATGACTATATGGGATTTTTTGTCTTGGAAGCTAACGAGAATTTTTTTTCCAAAAAGGAGACTCACTCTCAATGGAAGAATATGAGATGAGCAGAGATGTATATGTGTAAATATATATATATATATATATATATTCTCTTGTTTTTCAATTGCTATCGTTCTCATGTCCTGGAGATGGAGAGAAAAAAGAGAAAAAATGTGTGAGTGCATTGCATGTCACATCCCATTACATTCTCACATGAGACACTTCCCCGTCCGCTCTATTTATCTTGGGTTGAAGATGTCTCCGTTGTTTTTGTCTCGTTTATCATATTTTGTTATAAATTGATTGCTCTCGCTCTCACACCTCTTTTGACATATGCTTTTTACTTAGGAGGAATAAAGGAGGGAGACTTTGATCAGAGGAATCTGAACCATTCAATAAATCCTTGTTTACGAAGAAGGCTAACATGTGACA
The DNA here is from genome assembly GCA_027743935.1 of Sinodicranocentrus sp. ZH6. Taxonomy (NCBI): domain Eukaryota; kingdom Metazoa; phylum Arthropoda; class Collembola; order Entomobryomorpha; family Entomobryidae; genus Sinodicranocentrus; species Sinodicranocentrus sp. ZH6. The sequence continues at coordinate 20,258 of JAHZNA010002200.1, forward strand.
AATAAATGTTCAAGGAAAGTTTTACTTCTTACCCTCTCACTCTTCATTTTTTAGCTGGGTATACAAGGTAAAAGAAAAGGTCATGGTAGGTGGGAGGAGGAAATGTACGAGATTAAAATGAAGACGGAAGAATCTCCGGAGAAATCATTGATTCTATTTTTTTCCTGGAAAAAGGAGTAAAACTAGAGAACTAGTCACCTTGCATCCTTTTCAATTTCACCTTTTCTCACTCTTTCCTCCCTTAGGATCCTCATAAATCATCCACTTTGCCCTGGAAAAGAGAAGCCTTTTTTTGCAAATATGTAGATAAACTTTTAAAAACAGAGTATATCTAAAGAAGAACAATTAGATCGGTACAAAATGTATGTTGACTTGAGAAGAAAGTACAAACTTTCCGACAAAATTATATAGATTCCCTTGGAAAAAGAAATTTATTCAGTCAAATCACCTCTGCGGCTGGAGAGGATCACTTGATGGATAAATTATGCATGGGACTTTGTAAAATTCAAGTTTCTGTTGCCACCTCATTCCCTCCATATTGAGAATAGAAGAGGGGTAGCGGCAATTTGAAAAATAAGATAGTTATACGTGTTTGCTCTACTTATCTGTACTTTTTTCTTAAATAATCTCCACCCCGATTTTTCATGGCTCAAACATGTCCCAACATTGTATCTTGTCAGTGTCCCAAAAATAACGTGCTCACACATGTGATTTTTTCTCTCAAAAGAAAATGAACACACAGTTGGGCATCCACTTGAAGCTGTTCCAATCAGTGGAAATGATGTTTTCTCTTAAGAAACAGATGAGCTCTTGAGAAAATGGTGTAAAATGTATGTAAAAAAATTTAGAATCTTTTCTTCCAAATGAAATATCGCACAAGTGATCAAGCTTGAATCAAGTCCAGGCCATTTGAAAAAAACAAAATTCTATGAGATGAATGGATTTGATATGTTACTCAGTTCAAAGGGGAAAAAAATATTTGATGATGATAAAGCATGAAAATGTTTTTTGGCGTGGAGCTACCATCAAAAAAACTGCTCAAGCAAATCCTCCACAGCATGACGACGAACTTTTGTGCTTGATGAAATATCAATGTGTTACAAAAACATGTTATTTGTGAAGAGGAGAAAAAAGGGTGAAAAGACGAAGAAAATAATATACACATATTTTTTATTATATTTCTTTAAGTACGGGAGAGAAAGAGGAGGAAGAAAAAGATGGAAATCATGTTTCTTCCATTTTGCCCCCTAAAAAATAACCTCCTCTCCGAGACAGGTTCTGTGTATCTACTTTTATTACCCTTTTTTACACAAACTAGGATGTACGTGAGTGTGCAAACTTTCAAGCAAGCTGGAAATGAGTGACATGCATGTCAAGTGGAATCAAAGAAGAGGTAAAAAAAGAGTAAGGCTCCATCCTCGTCATGCTCATCATCGTCAATGGTAACCATCTCGAAGACGAAGTGCAAGCCGTGTTTTCCACCTTGTACTCATTCTTGAAAATTCCCTTGCACAAGAGGAAGAAAAGAAGAATGAAAAGGGAAGAAAAATGGGGAAATGGGCAGATGAATGGATGAGATGAGCTATCCATTACGCTCATCATATATCACTTGTTAAATATACTATACCCTCACGCCAAGCCACCCTGCACTACATGTTCAGTAATAGCCTTCTCTTCCCTCCATTTCCTCTCAACTAGCTCGACTTTGAAAAAAATGTAGGGAAGTGATGTTTTTTCCTCGTAGATTTTTCCGTCTAAATATCACTCCTTCGTCTATCGACATTGGCGACGGGACATGATAGGGGAAACAAATATTGTCGGGGAAAAATATGAGGAGGACGTGAAGCTAAAAAGCTTTCCGATGCTTTTCCTCATGGATACATTTTTTTCCATGGGAAAAGACATTATTCTTAGATTCCCTCTTCCACCTCCTCAACAACAGTGACACACATTAGTTGACTCACTCTGTAGTCACTGACTCCAGAGAGGGGAGGAAAAATGGAACGGTAATCGGGAGGAGATTGATGGATATACGAAAAACTCTCTTCACTTGCATATCCTTATTTCCGTTTTGACAGGAGGAGAAGCAAAAAATAAGAAAATGGCAATCATCATGGGAATTCACGACGGTCACGGTTATTATCATGGAGATTGAAAATACCACATGAAAATTAAAAAACTATGTCTACAAAACATGACATTATACTCGCCAAACTCCTTCTAGTGTGGGTGGGATCAATACTCAAGTCTAAAACGGGAGATGGAATCTGTTTATGTTTCCCCTCTACCTTGGAAGAGGAGTCATGTGGGGAAAATGGTAAAAGGCAAATGACCTGATTTCTTTACTTGTCCATTCCCAACAGTTTTCTTTCCATTTTCTATCCAATTTTTTCTTCTTCTCTCTACTTCTTTGAGTAAAAGAGGAAAGGGATATTTATGACGGTGTGTGGTACACGTATTGAGGATTTATATGGCAAGGTTTTAAATATATGTAGTTCTTTTTTCTCAACTATATTTCTATGCATTCTACCCCACATAGATTCTCTCTCATCCATGAAGGTTCGACAGGAATGAATGCGTATGATATTACATGTAATGGTAGATTTCTTTTGGGGCAAGAGTGGCGAGCAGGATATCTATGCCTATTTTTTACTCTCTTGTGTGTGCAGCTCTGTTTCGTACTTTTTTTTAGAAGAAAGAGTAAGTGAGGGAGGAGGATGGAGGAAACATAGAAAATCGGAAAATGGTCGATTAGATTCGTTCCGTTGTAGTTCACTGGTCGATCAGTCCAAGGATTTTTATGTAGAATGTGTTACAGCCGTGTATTTGGTTGTCGTAGGGGATATATGGCTACTTGAAGATTTCTTCCACGGGTATTGCTTCCAGGAAGAAGTGATTCATTTTTTCCCTCTTGGTCTCTAGATTTTTTTCGAAAGTGCACTTTCTCCTGTTGGCATTTAATCCATCCTGAAATTCTAGAGAAGTGCAGAAGTATAGAGATATTTTTTTTTGCAAGTGCGAAAAAAGGTGTGCATTCTTGTCGAGAGAAAAAGAGTGGAAATGTTGGGGAAATAGGTTCAAGTTTGAATTGAATGAAGACAGGATTTTATTCCAGGATGGATGGCCTTTTTTTAAATAAAAAAAGTAAAAGTTTTTTTTTGTCTTGGACAATTTTTTTTCACTGGGAATATGTTTAAGCCCATATATGCATGAAAAACAAGCCACGGCGACCACGACCATCCAAGAGGATTACACACATACAGAGTGTAAAAGAGATATTGGCTTTTGGGGTCTCCTTGAAAAACTAGTTTTAGCCACAAGATATGTTTCTTTTCTAACGGAGGAATAGGATATGAGGGGAAAGAGAGAGAGAGAGAGAGAGAGTTTTCTCTTTTTCCATGTGGAAAGAGAGTGGAACAAGAGGAAAAAACTATCAATCTCAGTCAGTCTGCTTCGTCTAGCAACTGCTTTTTTTCTACTCCTTTGCTCTTTTTCCCTCTTTACTCAACCATTTTCCCTTTTGTTGCTTTCCGCCTCCTCCTTGCCGTCTGTTTTGGAGACGGAGGGAAAAGATAGGAATTTTTCTAGACTTTTGGATAAAAACCTGATTCAAAAAGTGGATAGAGTAAGGCTACACAGAGGAAATGGTATCCTTTCTCTTGAAAAGTTTTTAATGTTATTCTGGGATCGGATGCAAATTTAAATATTTTGCAATGCAATCCCCCGCTTTCCCTTTTTGAGCCAGCGGGAGCTAATGAATAAAAGGTAAATTTGTCAGGAGTTATTTTTCCCTGTCGGGAACGACAGACGGACAGCTGGAACGGAAACTGGAATTTATTGATTGGACTTGGAAAATTGTAGAAGGTTGGTTCCTGGTTCCCCTAGATCTCTACTTGATTACCTTTCTTGAGACAATTTGTCCACTTCCCTTTACCTCATTTGCTCCCACTATAGTTTCTAATGAAGGGATTAACAATGCAATAACCACTTGTTATTTTGAATAGCGCCAGGTAGAAAGAGGTAATTGATCTTAGTAAAAATATATCTAGGGCTACTCACTCACTGCCTCATTTTCACAATAGAAATATGCACAACCTCTTCTCAAAAAGAGTTTCCCAGCTAACGACCAGCTTTTGCTTTTATTGTGTAAAAGAAAGGAATAATAATCGAGGAAAGTACAACTCTTCATTATTTCAAAAATGCAGGCACAAGTTTTGCAGGGATTTTTATGTTATTATTCCTACCACGCGTTTTCCACATATATATTTGTGTATAGGGGGGAAAACCTTTGAATATAAAATATACCTATTTTTGGCACATGGCATGATAGAGTTGTCTAATATTTCAGAAGCTTTCCCTCTCTCTCCCGTTTTGTGGATGTACGCGGTTGTTTTCGTGTGGTTGTGGTTTTTCTGTTGTAATCCTGGAACGATTTTCCTTTGCATGATATGATGACGGACAGGTGCGTGTGTGAATGGCTCTTATATTCCGCACACATTCATTCTCCTTTTGAAAGGCTGATGCTCTTTTGGAAAGATCTTTTATTCTTTTGTAGGCCAGAGGCAGAAAAATAGCAAGTGAAAGTTTACTGTCTCTATATACCATTAGCAACATGCGTTTTGCCCATTTTATGGATATTTTTAGAGAGAGAGAAAAAAAAAGCGGGAAATATTTCTCTTGGTTGTAACAACAAAAATTGTGCTAGTTGTGGATATCTTTTTGGAATCGAGTTTAGTTTAGGAAATAAATGGAAGAATGGGGAATGATGATAATATAGGTTTTATTCTTGTTTTATACATTGCACTACATAATGTTTTTAGGAGGCTTTTTTTCCTCCTATTTCGGAAATCCAACAGCCCACCGCCCATTCCCACTCCTTGCCATTAATAATGATCAACTCTTTCCCTGTAATTCTGACATGACAACAACACGAAAAAACAACACTAACACTTTGGCTGCTGTGTAATACAAGGTGGCGTAGAAAGAAAGAGGGAGAGAGAGAGAGAGAAAAAAAAATTGGAAATGTGTTTCTCCTATTTACTTACTAATACTCTCTCTTGGTGGAATCCAGTGGATTGCTTTTTGTAAGTATTAACCTTCCATTTTCTCTTGGAGAAAGTAGGGTTGTGTGAAAATGGTGGTAATCGCGGGTGCAAATATGTAATCACTTTATTCTTCTTTGAGGTTGAACGACACCAAAGAATAAAATCAGAGAGTGGACACGACTAAAAAATGGAATGCTTCTATTTTGTATTTCCCCTTGTTTTTTTTTCAACAAAAAATATATTCAGCAAGGTAGAAAAGGTTGGAGGTTACAAACTATTTTTTTTTGCCATGGCCATTTTCTCTTATTGTGTTGCGTGTCTTTCAACTAATATTCCAGAGTTTGCATGACAATTGTCAGTTGTGCTTTGGAAAAAAGGAACAAGAAAACATTATGGTTTTAGTCTAATTAAAAGCTCTGCATCACAAATTACATAACAAATTTTTGCTTTCTTCTTTCCTACCTTGGTATAGCTCTCGCCATATGTTTTATTGGATTATTGAGCGTGCTCAAACAAAAGACAGAGAAAGGGGCACAAGACTAGATCGGAAATGTTTTCCAAGAGAAAATAAAAAAAAGGCTCCTTGTAATGTTTATTACAGTCCGTAACTCACCTCAAGAGAAACCTCTATGATGGATAAGAATAGAAAAAGTTGCGGAGAAGGAGAAACGAGAATTATCATGAAATTAGTGAATAAATTGACTCGCTCGTAATTCCTAATGTAATGTCTACACATTCAAAAAAAGGAATGGGAAAACCAGGTGAAATTTATATACCTTCCTCGTCACCATCATCATCATCCTTGTCACGTTATTTCATCCATATGCAGTTTCACATGAGTGACTACATAAAATAAAAAGAATGGAGTGTGCTACACAAACTATAAAAAAAATCCCTTTCACCTGCCTTCCTCTTCCTATGCATACGTAATCCCTTTTATAAACAAATTTGAACATGTGTAGAAAAATATATCAGAAATTTCCATAAAGGACCACCCCTCCAGCAAAGCTAATTCTACTTTTCATCAATAAGAAATGAATATAATAATTTTTTTTGTCCTTTCTCTCCGCTAAAAGTGCAGGTTTTGGTACAAATTATGGATGAATTGAAAATGAGAATTGAATACAGGTCTGGAGAGAGATAACAATATTTTTATGGTGGTTGTATACCCCCCTTCAATCTGCAATTTACAAGGTGGCATTATATCCCTAGGAAAAAATAGGTGAGGGTATACAGGGTTTTCTTGGGAGTTTTCTCTCCACAAAAATAACATGATTGCTTTTTCATACACATAGACTTGATATCCTCATCGTGGCACACGACACGGTGTGTGGTAAAGCTGGTTGTGTAGTCGTCCTTATCGTGATCATGTTTGTTCACTGATAGCAATAATATTGGAATTGCAATAACAACATCAAACATGGCGATTTCTCCTGTCCAAAGTTGGTCGACAAAAAAAGTTTTCTCGTTAAGGGGAAACCTATTATTATCCTGTTATCGACAGCTTTTACATTTTCTCTCGACCAAATACACATACCTATATAGATAGAAGAGGGAGCTATAGATATATTTTTTCTTCTGGGAGTTGCACCCAATTTCATAAGGTGAGCGTTGACTTCCAAGGTGGAATTTTTCTCTGTCTTTTTTGATAATGCTTTGATGACTATGATGTGAAAGGGAAAACTGCGACGATGGAAAATGCCGGACATGACATATGTACACAATAACCAGACACCGCCAAACGATGAAGAATCTTCAATTACCAGCACGAAAGATATTGGTGGATCGATCATCAAAAAGGAAGATGGGCTTGATAACGTATTATTTTGTACAAGAGTTTTTCTTCTTCTTTTACTCATTTTTTCTCGGGTGGATAAGCACAGGATTTTTTTTTCATTGAAGCGTTTTTGTTTCGTTTGGCAGTTTAGCAAAAAAAAATCAACTTTTTCCATTCCAGTTGAGTTGTTTCCTCGTCACAAATCAAAAGCCAGGGTCCCCTGACACAGAAGATTGCTTCAGTGAGCAGAGATAATCATATAGCTAATGTGCGTGTATGTTAGTAAAAAGAAAGTTTTTTTTGGGATGTCATTATATTCGCTAGAGAGGATGATGATGATGAAATCATGATTTTCTGGGTTCTCCTTTATATGGAAATTATTTTCACCTTTGAAGCTCCTCATTTTGAAATAGTACTCTAGCTCATGTCCTCAATGTAGAGAGTTTGTAGAGGCTAAATTCAAAGTGAGCTTGAAGACAAAATGTTACTCTGTCTTTTCAAAAAAAATGTCAAAAGATCCTTTCTATTTTTTTAGATGTGTCATGTCTCTTGCAATAGGTTGGAGTTGTACTCCTCCCAAAAAAATGTTGAAGGGGAGTAGAAAAAATTACTTTGTGTCAAAAGCATCCCATCCACGTTTCTTGTGATGGCTTTGTAAACACTGGATTTTTTTCTCTAATCCCTTTTTCTCTTCAGAGGAAGGGGGATCTTTTCAGAAAATTAAAAGAGGAGGTGGGCAGCCCATGTTTCTGTTTTTGAGTGGCATAAGTTCCAACTCCGGGAAAAGTCGTTTTTTCGTTGAAGAGGAAGAATAATATTGCAATCCAAAATGAAAACTCTTTTGCATACATTTTATTATTACTTTTTTTTATGCTGGATTGAAATAACTATCATTTATTTGATGCTCCTAGTCTGACCCTATGATATTTGTTGGCTTTGGTCATTTCCTCCCATCTGGTTGGGATTGGTTGAAATGGAGGAAATCTTATTTCCTCTGTAACTCCATCCATCACCAGGAAATCTATGAATTTTTGATGAACTCTCTCTCTCTCTCTTCCAATATGAGAGATTTCGAGGATGATGAATATGAGTGTCGGCTCTGTGACAAGGGAATGTGAAAGATGAGCGTAAATGAGTTTGTTGGAATGAAACCCGAAAATATTTTGGGCTCAGTTGGGCAGCGTGTCAGGATGACGATCATGTGTCATTCTTCAATGAAATTGCTGGTGGCCATAAGCCTCATCCTTTTTTTCATGCTAGAGGCAAGAGCAGATAGAGTAATTCATCAAGATCTCTTTGACACTCTGGCATCACGCCCTGGTGTCTCTGGTAACATCCCTTTTTGAGGTTTCCAACCTCAGCAAAAATTTGTTTCCAGAAGGGCAGAGAAATAGAATGTTTTCGGTCACAAAATGAATCCCAATCTTGTTCCCTCAGTCACCACAAAGCATGTCAGAGGATTAGATGAAAGCTTAGATATTTCGTGAAGAAATCAAAATCCACTTCTTCCAAGATGGTTATCGAAAAGAGAGAAAAGAGCATTTCCTTGTTTTGCCCTCAGTCAACTTCCTTGATTGAGGATTGATTGATTGAGAAAGAAGTCTGTTTTTATTTTTCTTCCGGAAAAAGAAAATAAACATATTTCTTTCGGATTGACAGTCCACTCTGGAAATTCGTAAAGGGGAGTAAATAACTTAGGACTTGGGAGAAAATTTTTGAAAGAGGCTTTTCTCCTCTTAGATGGTTATCCTTATCGGAGAAAAAATCAACTAGAAAAAAATAAAACGTCACCTTGCCATCTCTAATAGGAACACTTATTTCCTGTCAATTACCTAATCGGATTTCTTCCCTCCGTATATTTTCCCCCCTTGGCTATTACTTCAATTAGGAACGTTTGGATGTAAGATGGGTGATGGGTGAAATGTAAGGTTGGAGAAAAAACAGCAACCTCATGAATAATAACCTAATGCTATTTGCCCTCTACTCAACTTCCAATTGTGGATAAGTGGATGGGTGTTTTGGTAAAAAGGAAATTAAAGAAATTGAAAGGTATCCCTTCTCCTTGGCTGGAAGAAATGCTGATGTAATAAGTACAAACTCCATTAAAGGCTTGTGGCATCGCTCTACTTTTCCAGTGCAACTGGGGTGGGTAGCAACAAGGTCAACTGGCAAGAGGATGTATGATCCCATCATGTTTTGTTTCCTTCAAAGAAATCCAAGGGTTATCTAATTTTGTCAGTGGAAATGTCGCAATAAATGGTAATCATAATGATATGGTAAAAACGAGTGTAAAGTAAACAAGCTCATACTTAGATGAGTTTCACCCCTCAAGTAATAATGACTTTGGAAGATAGCGTCTCTAAATAGGAAAAAAGAACACGGTATGGTGATTTGAGCGGGTTGAATGATAAATATGAAATGAAAAGTCGTCACCCTCGTATTTTTTTTCTGGTGGGGTATAACACCACCCATTGGAAAAGTTGATTTCCATTTTAAAGCCATTTTCTCCTGAGAAAAATGTATCGCAAGCTGAATAAATATTGTCAAGGGTGGCCCGTTGTGTGTTGAAAGGTTTGCTGAAAAGAGGAGAATTTATTTCCATTTTTTCCCTAAATAATAGCCTAGTAATAAGAATCCCGTGTATTATTCCATTATTGTTTGCCAAAGCTCTCTTCCCCATTCATTTTCTCTGGGGAAAGGGTAAAAAAAGAACATTAAAGGGAATCAATATGCGATACATCTTGTCTTAAAAAAAAGAAACATTATTTCTTCACTCCTTTTCTCCACCACCCGGTATTCTTTTTTTAAAGGAAGAGGATATGAAGAGAGAAAAAATTCTTGAGGAAAAAGGAGAGAGAAAAAAAACTGCAATAACTTTCCACACAAGGAGTGTGGAATAAAGAGTGTTTCACAGATAGGATGTCATTTCAATGTAAAAATATTTTTCTCTTACGCACCCGCCCGCCACCGCCCTACGTGATAATAAACGGGGAAGGTTGGAAAAGAAAATGGAAAGAAAACAGAGGCTCAGCAAGGTCGCCTTTTTTTCTCTTTGCAACTTAAGCAAACTTGCTATAATATGCGGAAGTGTATAAACAAGGGAAAATAAGATGACATCAGCACCATCTGACTTTTATGCATGGGATGTAAGCCAGGAAACGGGGAAAAGTCAAGCCTTTAGTTTTTACTCAAATTTTAGTGGCAATGTTGTGAAAAAATGTCGTCGTTAAAGGAGCCTTGGAGAAGGAGAGAAAAAAATGAGAAAATCTCAAGCTCAAATATGATGACAGAGATGATGATCACACATGGACATCTTTGATGTGTCAGAGATTGAAGAAAATGAAAGCTCATTTAGGTTTACGCTTTTCTCTCCTCAAAACTAGCTTCAAAAATAATATCTAAGGCACAAAAATATAGTAAAAAAACTTTATCCTTAAACTCGAAAGTAATATTCAAGATGTAAAGGTAAAAGTGCATCTCTAAAAAAATATAATAACTCTACCCTGTCCTTTGCTTAAGGAGGCGGGATTCCCTTGCAAAAATGAAAAATCTTCAAACTTTTCAAATCATCTTTGTCCCATCATCATGTTCCCATTGCAAAAAAGATGATTTGTGTCAAGGCTCATTTTTTTGCAAACAATCTTCAAAAACTTTGTCTCATTAGTGGACAACGACATTATCCTCAGGAAAGAGAGAAGGTATTGATTTGCTAATAAAATGAAAGAAAACTATCCCTCTATATTTTTCTCTCCCCAGCTTGACCATTCATCTTGACTAAAATGTGTAAGGATTTGGGAGAAAAAGGCCAAGTGTTCGACTTGAACATCAAGAGAAACTGGATTGATATCGTTATGATGATTACTACTCCATTATTACGTGCTGCATGTGGAAGAATATGATAACATGATTGTCTCCAACATTTTTTTCTTCACAATTTTCCCCCTCCAACTTGTATATTCTGGTGCCCTACACTTATCATCATTTCTCATGATGATACCTCCCTTCCTTGAAAAAAATGGTATAAAGATCTAAAGTTATTATTGGTTTTTGGTACATAAAAACATATTATTTTTCCTGTTTTCTCCCTCTATCCGAAAATTTAAGACAATGTCTCGCCAGGAATGTGTGACAGAGCATTAAAGTTTTATAATAGACGGTAATAATGGGGGACTATGAGAGGAATTGGGGAGGAGAAAAGAGAAAAAAAACTTTTTTTTCTTCAAGAGAAAAAAAATCCACCGTCATAGAACCGTGATCAGTTTGGATTTTGAAAATTGTGCAAGTGAAGGTAGGAGGTTTTATCAACTTTTTTCCCCCGATATCTCTTCCCTCCTCTGGAAAATAATAATAATAGCATGATGTGAGGGAAGAGATGATCACCCAAGTTGGGAACGGCATGGACAAAAACAGAAAGTAGTTTCCACACTTGTTTCCAGGTATCCTGGAATGGAATTCCAAATTCTATATCTATCCTTTTGTACATTTCCCCTTTTGTCTTTTCCATGGTTTTCTCCTTTAAAAAGTTTCTGGTGTCTCTGGTGTGGTGGAACTGATAATTCTTGATGGTAGTGGTGGCATAGTGGTCGTATGCTGCCGGTGATCCTTTTCTCTTTCTAAACTTTCTTCTTCTTTTTCTTCCAAGTGAAATTGATAGGTTTCCTTTTTCCATTCATTTCTCCTTTTCTCTTTGAGTTTTGAGCTTTGTGTCTAGCTTTCTCCCCATTTACGAGAGAATGATTCATAGACAATCACCCGGAACCGGGGATACATACATGTATGAAAAAAGATGGGGAATTCGCGTATCATTCACAAACTAACACGCATCATATACCCTTTTTTCAATGGGAAAGGAGGAAGGAAGAAATCAGGAAAAAAATGTTGGAATGCAATCTCCACTAGGGCTTTTTTAGAAAAAAATTAAAGAATTGAACGGACATAGTTTTTATGTGCAACTGTCCTCTATTGTCTTGAGGATGTTGTGGTGCACTCTTTATTTCCAGTGAGGCGTGGATTAGCGGATATGTCGTAGTTGTACTCAAGCCTGTTTAGCTACATTGGTGACATGTCATATATTTGATCCTGCTTTTTCTCTGTTTTGTGGATCCCCAAGAAAGAAAAAGTTGGGAGGGTATTTTTTTAGCAAGACAAATCTCTTTATATTCTTTTACGGAACTCATGCAATAAATAGGATGTCCTGGAGGCTCTAGAAAAAAATACTTTTTTTAAAAAAAAAGGAATATTCTCCCCAATTTTTTGTAATCAAGTTTAAAGAGAAGAATTACACGTCTCCTTTTCTTGGCTCTTGTAATATCCGGTCACTTTGAAAAGACTTTTATTGAAGGGGAAAGACATTTGATATTGATTAAGTTCGAATCGGAAATCTCACAGAGTTCAATTAGCTGAGGAGGAATAAGCGTATATAGGTGGGAGGTTTTCTCGCGATAACCTGGCATCTCATACCTTATCCCCCTCCTTTGTTGAATGAGTTTTCCTCCTAATTTTCATTACCCTTGCAACAAAAGGGAATGCTACAGAGAATAATAGTGGTGGGGTAAATATACTGCTGATCATGCAGTAAATGAGTGCAAGAAGTTCATTCACTTGTAAAATATTAAGTGAAAGAGAGAGAGGGAGAAAACAGAGGCTATTCATAATCCACCCTGGTAAGTCTTATATGCATTCTTCATGAGTTTAATAAGGAGGGATAAAAGCCCTCCATTTGGAGCAACCAAAAATGTACAAATGTTTGGATGGAGTGCTCTCTAATAACTTTCGTGGTGGAAACTCCACTTAAAATAATTCTTGTGAAGTTGAATCCTTCCTCCATTTAAAAGAGGGATGAGGAGTATAGAATATTTTTTTTCAAGAAAAGAGGATAAAATTGCTGAGAAATGAGATTTCACTTAATTTATTATACATGCTTACTCTTTCATAGTAATATTTTTTCTGAGTGATTACTCTCCATAATAATTAGCTACTTCATTGGATTCTCCTCTCTAGCTGGATCATCATCATTCCAAGTAATTAAGCTACTCATTTTGCTGACGATTGCAATAACTTTCTCCTTTCCCGCCTTTCTCCTTTTCTCCAACTATTTTTTTGTCAAGACCAGGAGAGAAAAACAAAAGGACAGAATTGGGAGAAAAGTTTTCTCAAAAGTGTACATCTATTTAGAAAACTTTTTCCTGAATGGCTAAAGCCCGAGAAAACAAAAGCAGGGAGGAAAAGACAAACTTAATAATTACCACGGACTAAAGAGGAGAAACTGCATGGAGGGAAAAGTTTTCCAAGAAACTTTCCCTTAAAAACTTCCTCTTGGGTGGGCTGACTGACTAGATTTTTTTATTAGGGTTCTGGATGGAATATCCTTTTTCGATTTTACTTTTATTCTACTAATTGCACAAGCTGGAAAAATGTTGGGAGAAAATTGAGGAAGAGGATTGTTAAAGCATAAGCGATTTTGAATAGTCACTTCTTCCCCTCTTTCATTTTCCTCCATGGTCGCTTTTCCATTTCCTCCTTGGAAATAGTCTCGACTTGAAAATTGAGGGAAATTCGAGTGGCGACGAGAGGCAATATTCAGTTCCTATTTGGACATTTTTTATATCATTTCCAACGGATACGATTCCAATCCTTTCACAAAAAGTCTTTTCCTCGTTTTGTGTCCCAAAAAATCTTTTTTCTTCTCCAACCGAAAAAAGAATGCAGATGGTTGGCCACAGAGAATAATATGAAGTGAAGAAAACTACACAACGTTGTCTTGATAGAGTTCCCATGTGCCAGGCATGATGACAAGTTTGGCCAGTGATGAGGACAACGATGATCATGATCATATTCACAATTGTCTCTTTCATTTCCTCTCTTTTCCTATCTTCACTTGTTATTTCCACAGTGAAACGCTTATTGTGCGTCTGAGTGTGGTCTTTGCGTCTTATTCTTTTCGATAACATTTCGCTAATAAGAAAGCAAACGGGATGGAGAAATAAAAGGAGAAATTTGTTCACTCGTGGAGCAAGACAAAAAGTCATTAAGAGTCAGAGAGACGGTCATCCTCTCTCCGTTCTGCAATCCCATGCACTATCCAAATGGTTCCAAAAAATTCTCCTCGTGCTTTCTCCTTTTCTCTTTTACTCTGTAATACTAGCACATTTTATAGTTGCCTTTAAGAAGGAAAAAAATCTATGCATTTTCTCGGGCAAAGCGAGTAGCCGCAGTGTGCGTATGATCCTTACAAGGAAACTCCTATTTGATATAGTCTTCTCAGGAGATTATTGATCCGACACGGAGAGAAGAAGAAGGAAAGAGAGAGAAAAAATGTAAGGGAAAACCGGCTGGTCGATTTTCTTTTCTGCTGCGGCAACTTACACTCCGCCGTTCTCTTTAGCTCACATTGTCTTTGAAAGTTGAGAGGACTGGGCGCTTCCAGTGAAGATGGGTGTAAAAGCCCTAGTTTTTCTAAAGACATTTTTCTACACTTTCTCCAAAGAAACTTAAAAGATGGAATTTTTTTAGAAAAAAAGTATGACACAGAAGGAACTTGAGAGGGGAAAAACGTATCTAGTTTTTCGAAAAATTCCTAAAGACTTGTTGACCTCTTGATAGAGAAAGCTCAAATGGGTGCTTTTGTGCAGGCTGTGCAAGTACACATGTTTTTGAACAGGGTGGGTTTGAAGATGAGAAGGAATTTTTTTAGTTAATAAATTAGCTCGAATTCCTCACTGTCAAGATTAATTACTCTGGAAGAAATTGCAGCTGTGGCTTTTCCCTTTTGCTCTTTTCCTCTACAAGAGTACAACATGTGTGCAAAAGGCTGCTAGGAAGGAAGGGAAATTGCAAGAGTGAAAGTTTCGGAGAAAAAGGAGAGAAAGAAGCAACAGCAAAAAAATGTAGAGAAAGTTTCTTTTTAAACTGTAAAAATAGTGTAGTCTTCTTTTCTGTTCACGATTTTCCCTCCTTGTTCCTCAATTCAGGCTATAGAGAGCGTTAAAGTATGCAAAAATAGGAAACTTGATTATCATCATTATCATCATGGGATCATTACGTAATTAAAGAATTGCTCTGTACCATCATCACTTCAAGAAGAGGAGGATGATTGCGTGTGCTAACTTTGCACAATCTCTTTCCCCCAATTTACGACTGAAAGATGGGTGCGTGCTACTCCGTAATAATTTTTTGACTGAGAGAACCTCCATGTAGGAAGGGGAGCCCCACCCAAGAGTTCTTTTTTGAAGAGTTGTCATTTTTCTCTTGGTGACTCTTTTCACAAAAAGGGTTTAATTTGTAGACCTAGTTCCCTAGGCGGATTGCCCTTTCTAAATGGATTTTTTTTGCAAAGGAAGCACTTTCCCTGGCAGGAGGATGAAGAGAGAAAAATGTGGGGAGGAAACTCTCTATAAAATATGTTTTCTATGGAAACACTAATCTTTAGTTGAGTACAAGGGAGATGTTGATTCTCGAGCTTTTAATTGCTACAAGACTTATACACATTGTGGAAAACCTCTTCAACCTTTTTCCTCTCGTTGACAATAAGGATTTTAGAAACTGGAGGATTTTGTCTTAATGAAAAGATGTGGAAGAGAATACAACTAAATTCTAATTAATGCAAACATCAAGTGGAAGAGGGAGAAGAAAATGTTGAGAATTGCTATTGTGTGTTCAAGAGCCTTGTTCAACAATTCTTCATGAATATTCACGCTTGCATAGGGAAAAAATTTTAGCTGATGTGTCAATTTTTGTTGTATGTTTGATGGAGGAGGGGACTAGTAGGAAATGTGGGAGGTGTACTCGTGGATGATTACTTACTCATTAGATTATTTCCAATCTGTCCTGAATCTATTTTTTGACTAGGCTCATTACTTTTAAATGGAAGCTCTCCTCGTCATTCAGTTAATGGGGTTCTTATGTCAAAAAACTGCTGATTACTCACCCAGTTTTTGAATTCTCGAGAAGAGTTGGGACTAAAATGATGCACAGTTTCCCTTCCTCGGTTTGATTAAATTTCAAAATGCTATACACTTTCTTCCCCACACTATCTACCACTCCCTATTGAGGGGAAATGAAGGGCTGACATTGTCATTGAAAAAAGGAGATATAATTGTGGAAAAAAATGTATATTTTTACAACTCTTTCCCTCAACCTCGCCATTTGCAAAAGGACACTTTTCCCATTTCTATTTTCCCCCTCTCACATCATTCCCATCGTCATCAACGTCAACAGCATCATCCCCGTTATGATTAGTGTTACGCCCAGGGAGGAATAATGGTCTATATAGAAGTTTCTTTTAGTAAAACAAAAGGAGTTGCAGTCTCCACTCTACTTTATTTTTTTTTAAATTCTCTCAAAAAAAAAAATTCTTGTCCTTGTTCCAAAATTAGCTCCACCATCCCAGCCATTTCTCGCCGTTTACATAATGAAAGGTGAAAACGTAGAGGATTTTCCAAGGGGGAATATACAGGCCATTGGTTGCACTCGTTCTAGGAAACCATTGAAACGAGACCACTCTATATATTTTCCTAGTCGTTATATACATAAAATGCATAATACCCTTTCATTTTCTCTAAGCAAGTGAGCACTCACATAAATATCCCAATGGATGGAAAAGAAGAGGAAGGGAACTCTCGGGTTATATTTTTTTTGTCAAAAGCACAAAGTGAACGGGGTGGTTGGTGACTCACACACGAATGCATGTAAGCACATCCATTCCAAGAGGAAAAACCAACAAGTATCCTGTACGCCTGCTGCTTTTGCCATGAATATGATGAAATAAATAGCAGCCACGCTTTTGGCTTGGTTCCCTCTTGGAAAATGAGAGGACAATGTCTTGTTTCATCCCTTTATAAATGTTTCACATTAAGAGCGTGTGCATCGAGAGAAGGAATGGGAAATATTAAAATGACAAAAGAGACAGAGGGAGGGAAAATGTTGGAAAAATTGTAAGCAAGAGCTTCAACTGCATAATGCATTGTGAAAGGGAAACGTCTTTATTGTAAAGCTTTTTCTTGGAAATAACCCTGTTTGCTGAATATTTTACATTATTTGGAAGAAAATGAAGGATGAATATTGCCCATTTTCTGGAGCTAGTTTGACAACTAAGAAAATTTCCTGAGGAGCTTCCCTCTCTAGTTTTTTTTTCAAGGGTGGTGTAGGTGTTATCTTGAATATTGTATATTTTTTGAGGTTCGCACACACACACATTCCACTCGGACAATATTGCATAATGTGATGGCGAAAGTTTTTCTTAAAAAATAGACAAAAAAACTCTTAAAAGGCTTAAATGGAAGGAGGAGTAGGCAAAAATGTCAGGTGGAGAAGAAAAAAACAATCCTTTCGCAATCCTTTTTTTTTACCTTGTTGCCACACACACAACTTTGGAAAGATATACAGCAATAAATAACCCCTCTTGTGTTTTTCTCGAGGGAGGTAACCATCCAACTCCTGTGTGATATGATTTTACCTCCACTGGACAATTCCCAATTGCTCCCTGGTGACTTTGAAACTGAGCCTTTTTATGGCTTCCAAACATTTCGACTAGCATTAAATGTTTTCGTAACAGCCCTCTGTATGCACACACACAGTAGGAACTCATTTTCCAAAGTATTTATTGTATTTGTGAAATATAACTATTTTTTGCAAAAAATAATCGCTACCTTTAAACCCCTGTGATTATATTTTTGAAAGTTTATAGCTTTACAGAAGGGGGTATTCTGTCACGAATTTATATTCCTTTGGGAACCCCAATCTGCCCCAATTAGCTGCACACTTTTAAACTTTTCGAGGGAGACAAAAGAGCAAAATAGGTTTTCCACAATGCCACTACTCATTACGAGAAACATTGACATGCATTCAATATTCAATTCCCTTTGGAAAGACATGAAAAGTGCATGTTAAGCTTTGCAAAAAAAAAGTGGTACGTGAAGCGAAACCACTTGGGTTTCCCTCCAGCATGCAAATTTTACTAATTTTCATCAAGCAAAAGGCCAGAGGGAGAAATTGAGGAGAAAATCTATACATAAAAATATTCTTCTATTTTCTCTCTCGTATGAACAAATAATTGTAGACTTGTACTTTTCTAATGAAATCCCTCACGAGTCTTACTCCTCTCTGTCATTAGTATGAAGTGGGTGAAGAGTGTTTCCATGAATTTATAACGTTTTCTCAATTGCAACTCCTTTTGTACTCTTTTGTTGATAAATCAAATCCGAAATGGAACAGCTCCCTTGAAATATGTGTACAGCTCACTACAAACTAGTGTTTTACTATGGATGATGATAACTTGTGAGTTGTAGCATGAATGCTTGTGGTATACATTTTATGTGTTTTGCTGACTCATTCCCTTCCCTCATGTCATGCAACGTGGAACCCACAAACTGGATGCCAATTTTGAGTGGATTTGTGTGTGAGAGAGAAAGCTTGCGAAAAAAAGAGCAAAAAAATACACCCGATGTAGTAATTTGACCAAAATTAAACAAGCAAGCTACACGTGATTGAGGTGCAGTTTTTTTCTCCCTTTAGAAAAATAAAGCACATGCTGTCAGGATGACTGTATCTTTAGAGAGTGAACATGCAAGGGAAATTTGCATCTGTCCCAGAACTTTCACTTTCATTCTCAATCCGCTCTAATTACAGCTGACTTGTTTCCCTCGTTTTGTTTTGGAAGGGGAACCCTACTCCCTGGGGAAAGTATTGAGGGAATTTTGCCAGGGAAAATTGTATGAGAAGCTTTGTAACAATTCCCTTTAGTAAAAGCAACTCTTTCATTTCATCCTAATAAAAAAGCTGTGCTGCGGTAGTGGAGAGAAATGTGTGGAGCTCAAGTGGTCATAATGAGTGGGCATTAGAGAATCAAAGTCACCGCGAGTTCTCTTGCGCAACAATTTTCTTGCGGGAGAAAAAATAGCTCTTAAATTACATTTCAGCTGGAAAACACGTAATAATATGCAACTGCTCTTTTTCTCTCATTCCCAGAGAAAAATAATGGCTTTTCTCTGTACCCCACACTACACAATTTATGTGTATTTCTCTCTCCTCTGGAATGCTACATTATCAAGAGGAAAGAAAGTGTGGAATGCAATCGCAATTAGAAAATCCACTGTAGACACAACACCACACGCACAACGGGATTTAGATGTGAAGCAAAGATAAACCAGGCACCCTCAAATATTACAAGTTTTCCAGTCGGTAACAACAAAAAGTGGGAAATATCATCATCATCACAATGATTGCTATCCTATCACCATTAGTGCGCCATACTCAACAATTTTTTCTCCGCTTTCTCTTTTTGGTGCACATAACCCCAAATAATGTAAAGCCAAGTATTGCTTTCCCTTTCTCTATTGGAATTTTTCCAATGGAGGGAGATATATGTGAAGGAGTAAAATATTTGAGTAATTGATATCCCTCTTTGAGTAAACGTGAAAATGGTTGGAAAATAATAGACATTAGTTGGTTGTGATTCTCAAAGAATCAATAAACTTGTACACATTTTCTTTCTGTTCAACACCGTTTTCTCTTTCAATTACACTCTAGCATGTGGGAAATTGGTGAGGGGATGATAAAAAACACACTATCATTTTCCTTATTACTTGTTTTCTCTTACAGCTTTCCAATGAAATCCTACACATATATGTAGGTTCTTGTGTAGGCATTAAATAAATACTTAATAATTTACAGACTACCCCTGTTCCTGGGAGCTTTAATATTATCCAATTTTCCCAATATTATGTGTCCTCCACCTCTTGTCAATTTAGTGTAATGGCTCACTCACTCATCCTAGCTTGACATATGAGAGAGGGAGAGAGAGCAAGACAATTATTGATTTCTCGTCTCCTCCTCCGTGAAATGTTTATCGAGACATTTGGCTTGACGAACACATATTTACCTGACAGTTTTTTTATGAGAGAGAATATACAAGTGCGGGTTTGATCACAGGTAATAATTTCTTTTATCGAGAAAACAGAGCAATTCTTGGAGAACTGGAAACATCCACCTGGAACTGAAACCAATGGCCATTATCAGTTATTGTCATGTAGGTAAATAGTCTATGTATAATTGTAAGAGCGTGTTTATCAATTAAAAGCCCACATGGTTGACTCCGGCTTCCATTTCGATTATTAAAAAAGGGTTAAAAGCCTCTTCCCATGAATTAATAAATGATTAGGAGGAAAACACACAGATAATAACTCACAGAGGTGGAAGTAGAGAAAAAAGGAGAAATAAAACTTGCCGACCCAAGCAGAAATATATATGTTCTTAGAGGTTGTAAATAAAAGAGGAAGAATTTCGTTGGAAGACGGAAAAGACGGTTCTTTTCTTCTTTTTAAATGAATAAAAATGACTCGGCTTTTTTCCCCTTTCCCTCTTCCACTCTACATGAAAAAGGTATGAAAAGTTTTTTTCCTGTTCAGGTATCCCAATAAAAGCACCTTAGCCATATCCTCCCCAAGAATAACTACTGCACTCTACAATTTTCTCCTTTTTCCGGACTCCATTACGCGTTTCCTTTTTTCGCAACAAAAGGAAAGCTTTCTTTTACACACAATCCGTTGGACATGAGGAGAAAAGCGTTTTCTTTCTGTATAGTCAAAAGCATTTTTCCCTTCACAGAAAGGTCTCACTAATGTAAATAGATGAGCTTACTCCACTAAATAAATAACGGGAAGGCTTGCAAGCGGAAGTTTAGCAGGGATGTGTAAAAAAAGGTGGCTTGCATCCCATCATCATCATTACATTGCGTAAAGTTGAGAATACATAGAGAAGAAAAATAATATGCTTATTCGTCGTACAAATTCTTTCCCTCACTTTCACTTTGTTTCTCTTCAGGAAATGCAGAGAAAAAGGAGAGAAAGGGAAAGAGCTGTTTTTACGAATACAACAACTTGTTTGGATGCAATACAAATTTCTTTTTGAAACACCGGCTTTTAGTCAAGAAAAGCCTTTACACTTCCAAAGGAATATTTCCTTGTTTCCATTTTCTTCTCATTTTCCCTCTATTAATAACATGGAGGGATTTAAAAGAGAAAATACTGTTACACGTGGTGGAGAAGTTGCATGTTGTGCACTGGAAATTCCTGATTGCCACAAGGAAAAACTTTTTTTGACTTGATAGTTGTGGGATGGGTGCGTGCTTGGAATGAAATTTGAAAAGAAAAAAATATTCTGGGTCAGTTTATATATTTCTTTGAAAGCAAGGGAAACCTGGATCCTTGTGAACTTACAAGGTTTTGGGTTCTTACTAAAAGTTTCTTTTTTACCTTTTATATGAAAAAAACTAAGAGGAAAAATACCTTTTGTGACTTTCATATTTATAACTGGACAAGGGGAAAATGGGGCTATTATGTAATTTCATCTTGAGCAAATACACAATTTTTTTTTGAACAGTTCAAAAACTTGGTATTATGATTGTCACCTCATCACAGGGAAAATGGAATGAATCCATTGATGATGATGATGATAACAAGGACGTGATAAAAAGAGAATAATATTCTGTGGAGGAAAAGGAGAGAAAAAAGGGTTGAAAAGGAGGAGCATCCTGAGAGAAAGTAAGCGTCACAGTCACCATCACGAGAAAATTGTGTAAGCCTTCCCTCCTTCATCCATTGTTTCCCAAAATTCCCATTCATATTTCATAATTATTCATGTGCGTGGAATTGATATGGTTGTAAATGAGGACGGGACAGGGAATGAGGAAGTGGGAAAATGATGATGACTGAACTGTGAACACAATTCCAAGAGAAAAGCCATTCTTCCTTGATTTTCCATTTTGTCATGCACAGCCCCTCAGCCAAGGCGACAACGAGGATGAAATGAAGAAAAAAATGAAGTGGGGAAAAAGGGGAAAAAAGAAAAGAGGACACAGGGAGCAAATCTCCATTTGAGAAACGGTTGATAGCCAAGGACAACGATGATGATGAGTAGTTGAGCTCATTTGAAAGAGGAAAGGAGAGAACAAGACCTCTTGATGATATTCTCCTTTTTCCTTGTTCATCTTTCTCTTCCTCGATCGATGCACTTCATTTTCACCACCAGCAACCAAGACAAAAGAAAAAGAAGGAAAAAATTTCAAGAGAAAAAAAACTTGTGCCAACTTTTCACAGGAATACTTGACTCTTGAGGCGCTACTAGGAGTGCTTATGGGATATCTTGAGAGGAGCGGAAAGCATGAAAACTTCAACCGTCAATCCACCTTGAGTATGAATACTCTTCTCTCAATTTCCTTGAAATGTACAGAGAGAAAAAAAGTTTAGGAAAAAATCCTCTTCTCCTACTTTCACTATTTTGTGTGCTTGATTTCACATCCCTTGAATGAAAATTGAACGGATAAGAAAACGTGACCATTGTATGTTTTTATGCAACCAGGTGGTATTTTTTGATGGAGGAAACCTCCACTTGTAAAAAAAAAGTTCTCCTCCCATTGTCTCCAAGATTTGTCTGGATGATAGCCCATCGCTGAATTTTTTTCTGGGGAGTGATATCCTTTTTGAAAAAAATGCGGGTTTTCTGGCGAGAGGTTGTTCATCAAGGAAATAGATTCTAGTGACATCAGCATAAGATGAGGATGATAGTAGGAGTGATGATGAGAAACTATTGCATCCTATTGTTTCAACCAGTTTTCTAAGGGGTTTTGAAAAGGGCTAGAGTTTTTATTTAAAAAATCATTTCCTCCTGGTCTCTTCCATGTGGAGGCGGATATGATGGTGATGATACCTCTTGTTCTTCCTGTTTCACAGTTTTAATGTCCTCTCAACGAGGGACTCCTTTATACTTCCTTGTCTGTGAAAAGCCCCCTTTTGTTTTAGTGCAGTAGGCCGTGATTGTGGAGAAGTTTTGTGTCGTTGGAGGATACGAGTGGAATCAGCGATTTGAATAGACAATGCGTATCGTATCTTGTGGAAGCTTTCCACTCTGGAAAATCACATACAGGCAGGGAAACTCTGAAATATCCTTTAGCAACTCTGGTATTTTTTAAATGGGGAAAACCTCCTCTCACAAAAGTAGCGATGATGAGAATGATGATTTGCATTTCTCCACATTTTCCATTATTTCTCTATAAGAGTAAATATATGGGTATTGTTTTGGATGTACAATGTAGGATTAGGGTTTCAGTTGGGATTCGAGTAAAGAGCAGGAATCCAGGCTCATCATGAACATCATCATCATTTTCTCAATCCTCCGACTTTCAAAAACTGGGCGAGAAAGAGATATCCCTACTTTCATATAATGGAGGTATATCCCTCACAAAAAAAAAGTTTGTGGAGGCTACTCCCACAGATAGCTGGAAAGGAAGAGTAACAGTGTGTCAGGGATATGCCTATGCTCATTTACTCTGCCAGCTTAATTTTTCGTGGTTTCACAGAGAGAGAGAGAGAGAGAGAGAGAGAGAGAGAGTGTGGAACATTAAAATTAACTACTAGCATATATTACCCGGATTCTGGATGCTAAACTGGGAGATTTTTTTCATGCAAATTCATCCTCTTCCTGTGTGCAAAATCAGAGGATAGAATAACCGCTGGGAAGAGAAAATCTGTGGATTTTATCCATGGGAAAAAAGTACACACACTGACCTGCTTTTCCCCTTTTTGGTTTATTTCCTCCAGTAGAAAAAAATATTGGAGTATTTATCAAATTTTTTTTGGAAGGGAAAATAAATTTTCCCTCAATGCTTTCCCAAGAGTTATTCCTCATTTTGTTCACTCATATTTTAGGGGAAAAGCTTTTCTAAAGGGTAGAATTTAAAGGTATATTTGTAATTGGAGAGATGGTATTGTTACTAGGGGAAAAAATTTCCTTTCCTAAAGCTTTTCCTGTTATCGAATCCCATTCAATTATGATTTTTCATATAGTCCTTTTGTACTCAAATAGCATTCATGCTCACCATTTTCCTCGATCATTCTTCCAGGAGAAAACATGGCATTTGTAATCATCCATAAGGAGAAAATATAATGTGGGATTTTAACAAGAAAACAGTTTGAACACAAAGGAGTCCAGGTAGGAGAAAATATCATGTTACAAAAATACTCTCTCACAACAGGGGAAATGCTATTCACTTGGGTAATTTTTTCCCTCATTTCCCAACATTTCTAGAATTTCAGAAAAACGAAAGCTCGAGTTTTGTAATATGAGGAAAATGATGTGCTACGGTTGAAAGAATAAGTATACATGTTGGAGAAAAGGGGGAAAATAAACCGCCCGTCAATCCATAATCATCAATATCAAACAGGGTGAATGCATTTAAAAGGGAAAGATTTTATTTTGGTGAAAACTGATTTGCTCAGTTTGTTCACTTTGATAGATAATTGGATGTTGGCATAGTAACATGCCTGGGTTGGACAGTTGAAATGGAAAGTTGAGCGGTTTCCTATTCATCGTTTGATATAATATCATATTCCATGGGAATATGATATTGCTCTGCGAATCTCGTAAATTTGACGAAAATTGGAGAAGAAGAAAAATATGAAATAATTTGAAACATCCACCTTTACCAAATCTACTCTTGAGTTCATGCTTGAGGAAAAAACTTTGTAAATAAATACGTAAATTGTATCAACTTCTCCTTTTCTCCGGGCTTCAATCGTATTTCGTTAATGTGCTTTTTTCTCTTCTAAAAATCTGGTTGGGTGAGTTGTATAAAAGGAAAAATAGGGGAAAGCGTGGGGAGACCATGTAAAAAAGAAAAAAAAATACTTGGAATGATGTGTGTATTTTTTTAGGAAAAAAAAATCTAAATGTGAATAGACTATTTTTCCCCAAAACGTAGAAAAAAGTTTTTGTGGAGATAAAGGGAGCAAAAAAGAGATATTTTGTATTCTTGAGGATTTTCTCGTTTTTTGTGTGTTGATCTGCTTGATGCTCATTTCATAAGGTGGAGTGATGTCTGGAGAAAAAAATAAGATGCGATGGAGGATGCATGACTTGACTACGGTATAACCAGCATGAGACTTTTTTCCTTTTCAATCACATTTCTTCTAGCTCTCCTGCTGAAAGGAAATGGACAAAATAATACATTTTCTTCTTCTGAGGTATCAAATGATGAGCTTGTTTTTGTTCTGGTTTTGATGCAACTCAACGAGATTGGAAAGAAATGTTGTTTTTTCGAGAGAGAGAGAGAGAAAAAAAAAGAGAAAGGTGAAGGTAATGTAATAAATGCAATCTTATAAGGTATCCTTCATCATGACGGCCTTGTAGATAACTGTGGAATATGGAGGGTAGTCGGTTTCGTATTATTTTTTCTACGCGTGCCACTCAGAGATGGAAGGGATTGTGAAGAAATCAAAAGTATTTGGCAGCTGTTGTTATCCAATTTATTGGGAAAAATTGCCCGCCCACGTTGACTCTAATTTTTTGACAGAGAAAATATTAGGCTTGAATATTGAAATAAAAGCAGCATGGAGTTGGGAGTAATATGAAAGCTCGTAAAAAGAAGATTGGCATCGTTTGCATTTTTTTTCCTGCTTTGTCCTCTTCAAACAGGGGAAGGAGGATTTACATAAATTGTAAAAGTGGCAATCGGAATGTTAAAAGTTTGACCGTTGATTTTGTGAAAAAGATGAGAGTTCTAGTCCACTTGTGATCCTCATAAAAAGTTTGAAGTTTCCTCTATTATTTTCCTCCACGGTGGATAAGAAGCTTAAAGACAAACTTTTCCAAGAGTTTGGTGCTAATGATGATGATGCATTTGAATATAATAGTGATAACGATGATTGGTGAGAGGGAAGAGAACAAATTTCTCTTTGGAAATTGGAAATTAATCATCGTAAATCATAATTTGAGAGAAAGTTTTGCTCAATGGGGAAAAATATGATATTCTCTTTCTGGACTTCAGCCTTGTCCCATTGTTTTAGATAGTTGGGAAAACTTTTTTTTAATAACAAGGAAGGATTTCCCTTGTCAATTTTTGCCCCATTTTTGATGAGTGACACTGGAAAAAATCTTTCTTCTTCTTAATTTTCCTTTTTGAAAAACTTGAATTTTCTAACACAACTGTCATTTTCGGCTCATCAGTGGGGAAAGTTGACTAACAAGTTTCATGAGCTTGACAGCACCACTCTAAAACCCGTTGAGAAAGTGAGGACAAAAAAGCTACTTGAAAGTTTTGCTTCCCCTTAAAAAAAAATATATATAATGAGGAAAAATCCAATTTTTCCTAATGTCAACTAATCAACTTTTACTTATATCAATTTAAGCTTAATTATTTCCAAGTTTTTCTCATTTTTCCGGATTTTTAAGATTTTTTGTCACAATTATGTACAATTATTGCTAAAATGTGTCAACGAGAATTTTTAATGATGCTCCAGCTGGAGAATGATTGATTGGAAACTTTTTTCGGAAAGAGCTTTTCCTGGGAAAGTTGGCATTATGCCAACTCAATCGAGTACTAACTGCCATTCCTCCTTATTCATTTAGAGGGAACAATGATCATTAATGATTTCAACGGAAAATATCTCTCATTTCATCTGCTCACTATGCCTACTCATCAACAAGGGAATTCTAAAGTTACCTGCTTCTTTTGCAAAAACATGATTCCTTTGTGTCCTTCCCTATTACGAGTTTCCAGCCAGGCCAGCAATCCTTCAGAGTTTTCGAGAATATTGTTGTCAACATGTTTTTTTCAAAGAAATTGATAACGAGATGGAATCATATTAAATTTTTTTACCTTGTCTCCTTATTATTTTCTAAAAATAAACTTTTTTACAAAACTTCTCATAGTAGGACAAAGGCTAATGATATTTTCCAGTGGAGCTTCTTCCCCTAGCATTACATTTGACTAAAATCTAATTTGTAAGAATTGGAATTTCCTCCAATTTTCTTTACAAATGATTTTAGTACATATACAGAGAGCTTAATACCTTTTCGTCGAAAATCTCTTGCTGATTTTTAATAAAGAAACTAATCTCAAGGAAAGAGCCTTATTTTCGAGGAAGCTTGACAAAGCGTGGCTATTATTTTTTACCTGTTATTTTTCTTCCACCGGGGATAATAAGGGTAACAAGAATATCATAACATTTTTTTTATATTTCCCTCCAGACAATATTAATGTCAAATTCTCCACTCATCTTTTTCCAGAAAAAGGAATCAATTTAGAGAATTTAAAAAATGTTTTATCATCCTCTTCCCAAACTCATCTTATTTCCCTGGATAGAAGGGAAAAAGATGATGAGATGGGAGAAGGGATATAATATCATGTTTTGTTCTTTACCCTTTCAAGTTTCACCTCCTTGGAGACAAGTTCCAGGGTATTTTTTCATTATGCCTTCATACCCTCGTTCCAATCTCCAGTTCGTCTTTTCAGAAAAGGATATGCTTATTTTTCTCAAAATAGGAGCAAACAGGATGAAAGGAGATTAGCTACCCATGAAAAAGTCAACTTGTTAGTTGAAGAGGAGCAAAAAGGATTCAATCAAGTTACGTCAAAAGAAGCAAGCACACAAAACTCTTGAAAATCCCTATATTATTATATCAGTAGCATCCTTCACATTTTCATGCTGGGGAATCAATTACATCCTATAATGTAGTCAAGTCTACAAGAGAGATACATTTGAGAAGCTCTTTTGAATTCTGGAGAGGAGAATGGCGGATGACTTTATGTTTATTTTTTGCAGATGGGAGATTCAAAATGGCAATATTTGTTTGGAGATTTTTTTCCTTTAGAGAGCCATATAGAAGGCTTACGCCTGGATGGATTGACTAGCATGGAAAAAAATGTTATGAGGAAACTTGTACCAGTTACGCTCATGGATATAAAAATTGGAGTGAGTTTTGTCTAGCTCTTTGTGTGTTACAGAGTGTGCTAACATTTCCAATGCAAAAGTAATAGGCGGCATAAAACATTTTTTCTCATGCTCCACCGCTCCCATCATCTCATACATGACTAAAGGCAAGTGAATAGTTGTGATTATTGTAAAGATGTAAATATCCCTCGTACCTGGCACAATCATGTAGTCTAGGATGAGCTAATATAGGTATAATCATACTTGGAAATGGTAAAGCACGCGCTAGTTTTCAGTTTGTTTCCTTAATTGCCAAGAATCAACAAGGGATTTAAAGAGAGTGGAAATATTTTTAGAAAAATTTCGAGTTTACTTTTCATTAAGATTTTTATAGATAATTCGTACAATCTTGTGTAATTGTCCAGGATGGCTGAGCTTGGTACGAGTTTCCAGTTTAGGGTAGAGGATTTTTTTCATTTCCTCGCTAACAGGTGACGTGTCAATGAAGACGAGTGGAAACTAGTGTAAATCCTTTTTAGTTAGAAAAATATTTTATTGAGTTAAAACAGGTTTCAGCCACGGGCTGACCTTGCCTCTTGGAAATAGTTTGAAAAAACCCTGCTGGATTTATTGATTTAAATTGTAGTTTGCTCCATATCCGAGTCATTTTGATCCAGGCATTCCTTTCAGAAGATGGTCTCTTGTTTTATCAGGAGAGAGGAGGGTGGCAATAAATCATTTTTGGTTTACGAACGGGATTTTGGTAAAAGGTGTGCTAGCCAGGTTGTGCCTTGTTTTCAAGTGAAGTGAAGCGGAATTGCATTCTCTGGAAGGATGTCATGCGTAGTTTTTTCCCTCGTGGTATGCTTATGTGGAGATTAATGAATTCATCAAATTAATTCGTAATGGTGACTGCCACCCAGAGAAGGATCTTGTGACCACAATCTACCTCAACAGAGGTGATTAGTGACAATCATTCTTGGTAAATAACTGTCTACATTTCTCTGCTCCAGAGTTTTCCGTGTTCCTTGTATAAATACAGTTGGAGGTTGGGCTAAAGGCTAGTTTTGCGTTGTTCAGGGGAAAGGATTTGTTCAGAAAATAGTAACAAAAATTAGGTCAAATACTTCTGTGAGGCTGAATCTTGCACTTTATTTTGATTGAGAAACTATGGTTGCTGAAAAATGGGTTGTGGTTGCTGCTACGGTGGTATTCGCCTTAGCTATGATGCCAGGAGCGAGTGCTCAGCTTCGTCTGGAATTTTGTGGATCTACAGGTATTTATTTATTTTTCCAAAGAGAAAACTAAATTTGAAGTTTGAATACAGCTGACCTACGACTTTTTCTCGTTCAAATCTTGTAGAGATCATGAGCTTGAAATGTATCACGAATCCGACAAGAGTTGATTTAGACGTTCAAAACAGAACGGTTTGCTTTTGCGTTGTGATCTACAACGTAATTCCAACTTACAATTGTATCCGAGCTGACGGCAAGGTTTCGTTGGAAGGTGAGATATAAATAACAATAGATGATCTTTACAAGCTTCTTTGTTCACCTCAATTTTCCACTACATGTTTCCAATGTGAACTTGCCAGATTTGGAGAATTTGATTGACACCATAAGGAACATGACCCTAACTCTAGCGCCTGGTTTGCCTCTCCCTGAAACACCCCGTTTTCCGCAGATAGGTTTAGGAAATTTTACTCAACGTTTAAACAACACTGCAACACCTGGACTATCCCTTCCACAGCCTGGACAATTGAGAGAATTTTTGGGAAATAGTGGCGACAAAGGGGATCAAGGAGTTGACAGCAATAAGGCAGAAGAAACTCCAGCAAATCCTCCTATTCTTCCTTCTCTTCCAGGGATGGGCACTTCTTTCTTGAGCTTTATCTCCAAAGTTGGCTCCACTTTCAACAATCCCAATTAAATTTTATAAACATTCCATGTAAATATGATTTAGTCTTAGAAGGAAAAAAATGTAGAAAATCTTCAACAACAATAAAGCATTCTAATATATTCCTGTGAATTGCAATTTCCCCCAAAAAAGACTGCCATTTTTTTTCTCCGTTAATTTTTGGAAATCTTCCCCTTCCAAGTTTCCATATGGGAGTTTAAGTCCCACCTGGAATTTAACTAGCTACTTAGCCGATCCCCTTGAGAGACGTGGAAAATGAGCCGTGACTAGGAGTCATACTTTTGTAGAGGATTTCCAAGAAAGACCATCGTACATTAGCAAGGCTCTCATAATATCCGTCATGAAATGAATGTGGTGCTCACCCTCCATTATTACCAAGGACTGGAGCAATTGCCAATTGTAATTGGACATTGCACTTACTTTTCCTTCTCAAAATGAGAGTTCTACCTTGCTCAGCTATTTCTCAAGAGTTTTCTTCGCACAAAGTGTGAGATTCAACGAGCCAAAAACCAAAATCCCTCTTGTATATTTTCTCTTCAAAGTTGGGTTGTCGAGGAGTGGAAACAGTTAGAAACTTCCTTTCTCTTCTGAAAACGTCATGAGGAGAGGAAACAACACATACAATCTTTTTCTTATTTCTTTACAACATTCAAACTTGCAAGGAAATGAATGAGAATGATGTTCTATACAAGAGCTAAATAACCGGAAGTTATTTTTTTCCCTCTCTCTCTCTCTCTCTTGTTTATTTTCATAGTCATCAATGGAGAGAAGTAAACTCAGGTATAATTGCTTGCAACTCTATGAAATCCCCCTTTTCACCAGAAAGAAGAAGAAAATGGTCACTTTTTACTAAGTTTTGTGGCCGGATTTGTGCTATTTTTCTTGTGCGGTTTGGATTTTTACTGTTTTCAATCTTTCCACTCCATTCCTTGTGGATGCACATGAGCAGTTAAAATAAATCCTCTATTTACCTTTCCATTTTAATGGGAAGACGTTAAATCTTGGGGTGATGATGAAACCAATGTTTCATTTTTCTGGAGGAGAGCCATTTTCTTAAAGTATTTCTTAAGGAAGCAAGCTGCAGAAAATAATATATATTTGCAAGTTTGGTTAAACTTTTTCCTCCTCGTTAAAAGATTTATGTTTCCACTTTTATAGCCATTTTATGAGCTAATGTTGGCGAGTGAAGGAGCCAAAGTGCAACACCATTTTGTCACCATATTATCCTCATAATAAAAATGTAATACATTCCCCAACGACAAAAAAAGATATGCAAAAGAAAATCCTTGAACTTGAAAGAAAAGTAAAACAACTTGCTCAAAATGAATGAATACTTTTTTCATCACAAAAAAGCAAAACATAAACAGAGGATTACTCTCCACTGTTTTATTTACAGCGTGTCAACACACTCTCCGTCATCGTTAAAAAAATTGTCGTCAGTTTTTCAGTAGTAAAAAAAATTATCCATCTTGTTGTAAGTGATATACATTGAGATAAAGCGTCTCAAACATTTTTCCCCATTCATGCCCACAATTGTGGAGAGACCAACACGCAATACAAAGTTTGCATGTTTCATAACAACGAAGAAAAAAAATTACTCGTGATTGCACAATATCGACCTTTTCCATGTCTGGGAAAATTGTGCAATTGCACCTTTTCGTAACGAGAAAAAGAGATTATTGAAATGAAAGGTGACGCTTTGGCTGAGCTTTATAGGTGTGTGTGGCAGGAAAAGAAGGTTTTTGTGGGAAAAGTAAAAGGAATAAAATTCCAGGATGTTCTGCACAAGCTGTGTACAAGGTGGACAATGACATAAAAGGTATAAAATCCTTGTAGCTGTAAATTTCAGAGATGACTTTGGCCCACCATTGAAATCAATAAAAGCTCTCCTCTTCCCAAACATGGTGTAATAACTGAAATTTTGGTGGAATTTACAAGTCACATTTCCTCCTCAGGATGGGCCCACTAAACAAGACATTACAGGACTAGTAATGGCACCATAAAATCACAAAATTTCTATAAAAGAAATCCATCCTCCGTTTCCTCCACCTGAATAGGAGCCTCTGTTGGCAAGTCGTAAAACATAAGCTAACCCTAGAACGGTGTGAGATGCGCTTACTGGTGCATATTGTGGAATGAAGATGTAATGGAAAAGTCGAAATGGATTTTGTTGCAATTCCCTGGAAAACAATGTGCGTGTGTGCAGATGCGTCATTGCACTCCCTCCTTGTGGCTTTTTTATGTTTAAATTTATTCCAACTATTGAGCCCTCTCTATATTTACTCTGGGTAGTTTCGCATTTCCGGAAAATTTCCACTACATAATATCCCTGGGATTGTGAGCACAAAAGTGTGGAACCTTTAGGCAAAACATTTTCAAGTGTAAATGCACTGGAAATTATATTCCTAGACTTGAGAACCTTGCATGCCATTTCGTTTCTATTTTTTTCAAGTGAATATTCTCCTCCCTTGTTTACCCTCTTTTGTGTGGAAAATAGGGAGAAGAAAATCCCAGCGTGATGGCTCAATTCGATTTTATTTTATTGAAAGCCGCCCTCTCTTCTGTGATTTCCCTTAAACTTGAGATATAGAATACCATCTAGTACCAGCTTTTTCTTTCATGTCTTCTCCATCCTACATATATTGTATTATTGTTGCATGGCAAATGCATCCTTGTGTCCAATCTAGACTGGATTTTCCGTAAAATGCACACTTCCCCTTTTCTCCAGCTTTTTCGCTCGGTTAAATAATATTGCGTTGCCAATCTCTCTCTCCTTCTTCAACGCCTATTACGAGAGAGTAGCTCGTCCTTTTTCCCTTTCTTTTTTCTCTCTTCCTTTCTCCTTGTTTGCTTACATGATCA
This sequence comes from Sinodicranocentrus sp. ZH6, assembly GCA_027743935.1. NCBI lineage: Eukaryota > Metazoa > Arthropoda > Collembola > Entomobryomorpha > Entomobryidae > Sinodicranocentrus > Sinodicranocentrus sp. ZH6. Next base: position 52,561 of record JAHZNA010002200.1, read on the forward strand.
CTCTCTCCGAACAACAAATTGTGTTGGTCTCTAGAAAGAATCCTTTTTTTCCACCAGACATCACATCATACGTTGTCATCATGATCGTCACAAAGACATGTGTAAAGAGGAGAGGGCGTTTACATGCTTGGAATAAAGATTGGAGATATTTTTTTCCTTCTCGAAATAACTACTGTGGATACAACGGAGCTAAACAGTTTGCAAACAAAATACCCAATTTTTATCTCTTCGTCTTCTCCTCTTTCCTTTGTACACAAGATGAGCAAGGAAAAGGACAAAAATTCAAGGAGATGAAGAGCACAAGAAAAAAAGATGAGACGCTCAATATTCATTTCCTCTCATTTCAGATGTTTATCTGCTCCTTGCTCCTTGTAGAGATTGTTTTGTCGTTTTACTCTGGACAAGTAGCTGGGAAAAAAAAAAGATTTTTGTTGTGGAAACTATAAAGAAGAAAGAGCGGGAGAGACTGTCAATTGAGGAGATGATGATGATAACTCGTGTAATACTGTTGCAAAATCCAATTCCATTTAGAACCATTTTCACATTCCTTCCCATGTGACACACGTCCCTCCTGTAGGACTATCATTTGAAGCAATTTCCACGATTTCTCTTATCGAAAATGTACGCGTGCTAAATGGGAGTAGAAGCTATATTGTACTTAGTTTTTCAGATTCTTTTTTCTTGGTCCAAAAACAAGTATTATGGGATGGGGAATATAGCATGGTTGGGAAAACTGTTGAGTTGCTTTCTCCTCCATGGAACATTAAGCACTAGGAGGGATTTTTTTAGAATCGTCTCTTGTCGGTGATGTCTTCTGTTGTAGGGTGATAAGACGGGAGTGTGTATTTTATTTTTTCCTACTTCAATACAACCTCTGTCGTCATTGTCATTCCGTTGAGAAGATTAGGATCTTGTTTGGTGAGTGGATTTTATTTTGTGTGGAGTCAAACTAGAATTTTTTTTGACAAGCTCAGCTTCCGTTGGGGAATCTGTGATTTTTATAATGTTTTCTCTTTTATTGATTATTGGCTGCTTTCTTGTGGGTAAAATGAGTGTTGACAGTATATTGAGTTGAGTGGTGATTGAGGGTATCGTAAAAACTGGAATGTGAATAACAAGAGGGAAATGTAGGTGTCGTAAAAGCGAAATGGTAACCTTGGTCCAGGAAATAGACTACAATTTCCTCCATTTCCGGTTAAGGCAAATGTCGGGTTTTCCCTGGCTTTGTTTCGCTATCAGCTTTTATGAGAGAGATGGACTAAAAGGACGACATAATCCTTGTCAGTGTTTTCCCCGATGCAGTCTCCCATGAAGCAATGAAGTGGAACGGGATCATTCTCTTTTGCTGTTATGAGATCAGGGTGGTAAATCCCATTGAGAAAAAAATGGGAAAGCTTGTTATGTACGAGTGTACAGAATAATTTTATCCGAGATGAATCCACGACCCGTATGGACATCCTCACATTTTCCATTACACGATAAGCATGATTACACAGAGTGGGGGTTTATTGAAAAAAGTGCATTATTTGGGATTGGTGTGTGGGGATGCAATTGCATATTTGTGGATGCAATGGGAAATTGAAGGTCAATGAGGCATATCATTGTGGTTGCTGGTTGGAACTTTTTTTCCTGGGGAAATGGGAAAACACTTTGCTACAAATGGGAAACATCCGTGATATATGAAGGGAAAACTGCATAAACTGCTTTAAGCTTTAAATTGCATTTAATTATAGAAGTGGTTAGAATTTAAACTAAAAAAATGCTTTTCCTTCTCTTTTTCAGGTAAGCCTGAGATTCTTTTACAATCTTCAATAATGTATTATGTCATTGGAAATGAGGTAAAGTATCTTCAACATTTTTTGGATCTCTTGGACCCTTGTCAAGTCCAGCGGAAATTGTGACTTCGGCATTCATAAAATCCCTTTTGGCATCTTTCATCAACCTTCAAAATGATGCATGTTTTCTAGGAAAAGTGTCTACAAGCATATCCCTTTTAAGATAAGATAACGAATACAAGTCAACTTTTCATATTGCACAGATGATGATAACACACCACTCCTACCACATTCCAGACACCACTCGATAGTTCCCTTTAGACATTGTCAAAACTAAATTCACTCTCACCTTGCATTGTTGAACCTCTGCATTGTTACTCAAGTTGAGATGACTCCAGAGGCAAAGTTAAGATGGCAGAAAGAGGTACCTCTCTCAGGTCCCAGTTCTCCCATAAAACCTGCTTTTCTCACCTGCCCCACCAGCAGCATAATACAACCTTGTTTTTAAACATGAACCCAGCCTAAGCTTTGTTATAGTTGCGAGCGTCTTCTAAAAAATAACAACTCTTGTAATCTTCATCTCTGTCCTCGTAAATAGCAATGTTTTGTCATTTCTCAATCTCCTCTCAAAAGGCGAACACGGTTTTGCAATTATCTTTCCCGAAAACAAAGTGTCGGATTAAGACTGTAAAATTGAGAACTTTTTGAGCTCGAGTGAAGCTCTTGGAAAATATTTTACCCAATCCTTGATAAAGTTATCATGACATGAAGACATGCCAGACGAGAACTATTTTATTGAAATAGTTATCTTTATCATTGTAAAATATTCTTGGCACGTTGAACATGCAAATCATGAAAGAATTTTTACTCATCTTGTTGTCCAGATAAAGGAAATAAATTCGCAAATAAATTCTTCATTATCCTCCCCCTTATCCATTCACATTCCTTTTGTTTCTTCGCAATCCCAATGTTCCCCTCAAGTAAAAAATCCCGAATAACAATCAGCCCCAGTTAAGAAAGCCAAATATGGCAAGGGGGATCATAGCCAATATCAATTTTGCTTTTCAAAGCTGTTTTATCACTTGTTGGAATGAGCTACTAATTAATTTTCATTTGCTAAATAATCCTCTTGTGAAACTTGATAGGATAAACCATCAACAAAATTCTTGTTGAGAAGCTAGCCTGATAAAATAGCCTAGTTTTTAATTGGCTACACAAGTTGCACCACCGGATTCACTTCACTTGCATATTACATTTTAATTGTTTATAGTTACTTTAATAATAAACATCGCCCATTATAAAAAAGAAGATGGCCTAAAGCTCCAACATTTTTTTTGCAAGATACAATTCCCAATTAGTTTTTGGGTGGAGATCCACCAAAAACAATTTCACTGAAATCATTTTCAAGCCAAGGGAGGAAATCATTGTGGATTTTTTTATTTTAAAATAGTTTTATTCTTCTAACCTGACATGATTTTGTGACTTGTTTTATCCATATTTTTCATTGTTAAAAAATACACAGCATGTATAGCATCATCAAAATCTAAATGCAAACTGCGTGCAATGAATTTTTTCTCTGAGGAATCCCACATTTCAAAAACTTAAGAGTTTTCTTTATATTTTTTCCTGTAACTGGCTTCCCCTCAGGTGAACCCTTGTGTAGACTAGATGTATCGATTTTTTGGTACAATTTTCACATAAACCAGTTCTCTTAAGAAGGGATCAATTTAAACTGTGAAAAAACCGAGCATGACTGTCTCCCAGCGAAATGAATACTTTTCAACTTGCTTTTAATCTGATTTAACAAATATGAATTTTCTTCAAGAAAAAAAAGTACTTCACTTTAAAACGTCAACATTGGATTGAGGAAAATAAATATCCTCGCATTTGACACTTTTCTCTCTCTCTCTCTCTTTCCTCTTTCACAAATGAATTCTATTTGCGCATTTTATTATCACTGAGAAGACCAGAGAATGAAGTGATATCATCATGATTATACAAAGAAAAAACATCCTTCTCCAAGGACACCTCCGTATACCACCGTTATAGCGAGAATGCTCACGTTGTAGAGGAGCATGCAAGCCATTATGATTTGTGAAAATTATTCTGAAGGGAAATCATCTTAAAAGTGCTACACTCTCTTTGTTCAACACTCTCTGGCGAAAGTCTACAACTGTATTATTTTTCACATGAGGCAAATATCCACAGAATATTTTTCCCTTAAAGGAGTCTACAGGGCGGGGTAAAAGAAACTCCTGGTAATATTCACAATTCCACTAAACAGTTTTCATTCACTACTATTCCTAGTAAAAGGGTTTGAAAACTCCTTCACAGTTGTCGTTGGTATATCTGCGAAAAAAGAGTAATACGCAAAAAAATATAGGAAGAAAACCTCCATGAAAATAATAGCACTAAGCTTGAAGCCACACAAGACTGGGAAGAAAAGAAGAGGGAGGAGGATCTAGGACGTTTTCCTTCACAAAACTCTATATAATAATTCCATTTCTCAGACTTTTCTGAGGGGAAAAGATGGATATTGTAAAATGGAGTGAGTATAAAAAAGGCGAGATGATATTGTAAAAAAAGTCCATGTCCATTTCTACCCTCAAGTAATCTCCTGACGGCACTACATTACAGTCATCCTCGTTTTATGCATAATCGCGGTAAGGACTTTTTTCTGTGGGCCCATTACCCAAGGAAAAAGGATGAGGATGATGTACAATATGTGTTCAAGTTCAGTGTTATTTTTTCTCGACAAAGATGTGTTTTTCTTCTTCTAAGGATCTTTCAACTTTATCAAGATAGACGTTGTCCGTGAGCATGATGAAAAGAGAAACAAAAAATGTATATGAGGATTTGGAAGGAAATATTACCATGTCTTGTCAATTTTTACTGAAGCATTGCTTATCTTAAAGTATGATGGGTTTTTATCAAAGTGGATGCATGTGGGCATTTGAGTAAGGTTCTGGATAAAGGAGTGGTGGTAATGGAAATGTGGATTTTTAAAAACTTCCTGTGTGGCTCGGTTTAAAAATGAGTTGGAGAGTCGGCTCTTTGTTTTTTAAGTGTGGCGAGATAAATTTGGAGCGTGTGTGGTTAAATATTTCGGTTTTTTTTTAAAAAAAAGAAGATTTTTTGCTGGGAAGTTGTATTCAAGTCAACTAGATAATTTTTAAATGAAAGGAAAAAGTGAAATTAGGCATACCTCAAACATTTTAGGATGATGATATGTAATATCTGTCAATTTGAGAATATTATGGGGACATCTCCATATACGATGTTGTTCTGGTTGGTGTATCCTCACAGATAAAATGTTAGTTCAAGTCGTAGTAATGTCTTTATTTGTCAAACAAATATATTTTTGGTAAGGTGAAAGGTGCAAACATGCAAAAACCTTGTATTTTGAGATGAGAGAAAATGACGTGCTAATTATTATGAAAAATACCAAAGGGAAGATTGCACTCATTTTTATATTTCACCTGGAATTATTTACCTTCTTTATTTGCTTCAATTTCCAGGATTTTTCCTGTCCCGTGATTCACTAATGTCTCTACCTCTACAACCAAAAGAGAAGAGTTATGACACGCAAAAAGATAAAAACTCAGCCAGAGTGTATTAAGCTTTCGCATAAAAAATATCCATTCTCTCCGATTTACACAAGTTAAACCTCGACAATACTTGAAAGGAGAGGGAAACTGTGGAATAAAAAAATATTTAACATGTTTTCCCTTGCCATTGTTTTTTTATGTTGAGAGAATCCTCCTAATCGTAAGAAGATATTAGAAGGAGAGAAAAAGTATGTTCATGTGATTCCTCATCATCATCATGCAATTATTCAAAAGGTGTGCCGCCATCAATTAGTAATGGGATGGAAAAAGGTGAGAAAAGGTTTTCAGCTGCTGTTCCTCCACAGCAGAGAGTGCAGAGTGGACAACTTAAAAACCAGGTGGTTTTCAACAAACTTTTATTTCCTTATCTTCTCTCAAATGTCTCTTAAATGGGGATCATTTGGTTTGTTTCATGTGGCTGATAATTGCATGAGCATCGATTGAATTGAGGGAGAACAAAAACATCGTTTTTTATTAGCATTTTAGTCCCATCTTCTACCATCAAACATCACACTTTGATCTAGTCCGTCTTCTGGAGAAATTAAAAAGGTATCAATGAGAATAATTATTTTGTATGGAGAGCCACTAAAGGAAAAAATCCTTCTTCTTCAAGCTGATTTTTTTTACCAAAAGAAAAAAAGTGAAGAAGCTACTACAACCATTAGTCGTTTCAGACTCACGGAGACACGAACAATAATAGTAGCTGCTAATCAGGCATGCATCACAATCACAATGACAACAACCAAAGTTGTAGCTAGACGTGTTCTCTTCACCGCGAGAATATATATATCTGCTCACCAAACAAATTTGCACAAGCGGGAGAAAAAAAACCGGTCGGTTAGTTGGGCATTTTTTTATATTCTCTTTAGCACATCTCCCCATCACCACGACTCACTCCATAGTCAACTATTTAGAGGGAGTTTATGGTTGAAAAGTGAGAAAAAAATATAAAAACTGAGTTTAATATATCTCATCTATTTTCTCTGAGAAAAAAAAATTCTATAATTTTTTGTACTTATTTTTCTCAATTAAATTTCAACATAAAAATATATAATGGATTTTGTCGTCCATCTTGTGGCTACAGGTGGAGTGAAATTTGAGACGAATGTGTTTCATTATTGATGGAGATTGTTAAAAAGAGGAATTTTTCACAATTTTTCCCTATCTATATAGTCACCCCTGTCGTGGCTCAAAATGAGTTTTGGTCATCTCTCAATGATTGAGGTGGTGATAGTCAACTCGTTAAATGAAACAAGTGGATAAATTTTTCCCCTTGGAAATACCCAATTCTACAAGATAAATGACAAGAGGGGAGAATGCTTTACCATGTTCGTCAACAAGTTGATTTTAGAAGAAGAAAAAGTTGTCGCGACTCGCAATAAAATTGCATCCTGATTGGATCCTCCTTTCGCGTAATAATATGCTGTCATCTAATAGCCCCAGTGTGGCTGTATGGAGAAGAATATATATGATATAAAAAATGCTAAAAATTTATATATACGTCCACATTTTAACTCTTGCTAATAGGAGGAGGCTTTTTAAAAAAGAGACAAGTTTTTATTATTCCCATGGACAACCATCATTTTCATGACTCTGGTCAGCATCACCTTAAAATCTCGGCTTACACATTTTCGCGCATTCCCCTCCTTCAACATCGACATCAAATTACATGAAGAAAAAGCATGAAGGACGTGGAAACAGTAATAATATGCAAATCACAAAAGTAACCATTTCTCATGCCTCTCATCCTCACTATCACTGTCATTAATTCTTTCCTCCGTATAATTGACTTGGTTATAGGAGAGGGAGAAGTATATACTTTAAAAGTTGTCAAATTTCAGAAAAAGGATATAAAATAAGGAACAATGTGTAGTGTGTGTGTTAGTTTTCGCAAAATTACAATTTCCACCTTTTCTCACATTTTGATAAGAGAAACTTTGAAATAAGGTTTTAAAAAAGAAAAAATATTTATAAGGATATTTGGGAGAAAGAGGGGGACGTACGTGACAGAATAATTATCAGCTAGGTCATTCACAAAATAGTGGACAGGATGACAAGACAGGCCCATCATAATGGCTAATATTCACCTCCTTTTTTGTACAATCTTCTCTTGTGAAAATGATGTCAGCCAAGCCCAGGATTTCTCATGTATTTTGTGTATTCTTAGCAGACCATGGAATTGTCTTCCCTTTAAAGATGAACTTATGTAGACGAGGTGCTTCGGATAAGATCCTCGTTACGATAGGCATCATCGGTAAGAGCCATTTAGTGGGAGAGGAGGTGATGGTGAAAAAATATAAATATATATCTGGAGAAGAAGAAAAGAGATTGAATCAAGGATATATTTATATCAAGCTAATTTACAAAGTGAGCTCGTAGCTCAGCCAGAGAAGAAGGAAAAATACACATTCCAGTTTTGACAAGCTCGACGAAATTGGTAAATTGGAGTGTGAAGATGAAATTGTGTTATTCTCACTACATCACTCAGTCTCCGTGTTATTATTCCAATTTGCCAATTCATTGGAAATTACTCTAATAAATATCTATCCTCTGGATTTGTTTTTTCTTCTTGCAAAGCATGTCACACTTTTTCCAAGAGTCCGACTGATTTATTGTGATTGGATTGAGATGAGAGAGAAAATACATTTAGATCCCATATGGATAACATTTTTAGCTTTCGTCAAGTTTTCAAATGCAAAAATCTAAAGTGGATTTTACACCTGGATTTTAAAAAAGTATTGGGCAAAGGAAAACTCAATCTTGTCAAATGAGCCAGCTTATCTTTCTCTTAAGCTTGTAGGAAAATTCCATTCTGTAAAATGTGCATTAACCTTTTGAATTTAAAAATAGCACCTTTCTCATCACCCCCAGTGGACACTCTTGGTGAGGTCTGTAAGAAAAAAGGAAACAAATTACTCAGCCACATCAAAAATTACACACATTTATTCCTATTTTCTCAACGACACCTGAGGATATCATAGCATTTATAATGAGCCACGTCCGGGAAGATTGCGGTGCTACTTGAGACCTTATAGTTTTGCCGTCATCGTAAAAAAAAATTATTCCATTCTTTGACGGTAATAAAACACAAACCTCTCTACCATTTCACCCTGATAAAAGAAAGGATTGGTGAGGATGAGTAAAGGGAACGAGGTGTGAGTGGAAATTGACTTTTTATTGAGAACCTCTCGCTACCTTTTGCCCTTACACAATTAATGCATTTTTTCTCCATTCCTTGTTTTAACAACCTTCCCTCTTGTTTATCACTAGAGTTGTTAAAAAAAGTGGTGGAGGAAATGAATAAGGGAAAAAATTAATACTAGAATGTTTTCTTCCATAATCATCTGAGAGAGAGTGCTCATCATCAACTCGTTTCTAGGAAGTGTATGACAATGTTTTAACAAGAAGAAAAATATTCAATCCGGATATGACCACCCATCCCTCTTCAATTTTTTGACTGGGCCTGGCATAAAAATTAGCTTGGGATGAGGGAGCAAACTTGCGAAAATGGAAATGATCATCTTTTACCATTGAAAGGGAAACAAGTCTAGATTTTGTAGAGGTATGTATGTCACAGTTTATTATAGTTGACGGGCTTGTGGTTATCTAGAAGCTTCTTTTTTTACAGAATATACACGAATATATATATGCATGTATGGTTGAAATGGAAAAGATTCTTTGTTGAACGAGTTTTTAAAGTTTTATGGAAATCTTAACTCGTAAAACAGCAAGCGGTCTAATAATAACGTTATTCACCTTTTCTTACGGATTTTTGCCGTTGTCGTTCCCTCTTTGGAGAGAATAAAGTAGCAAAAGGATTATTAAAAAAATATATATGGGATAGCCTGTACACTTTATATATTCTGGTAGCTACACATTACTCCCATCCCAATTTATTACAAGCATTTCAAAAGCTTCTAATCAGAGAAGTTGTCTTCTCAAAGCTATTTTTCTCCGTCTCATTCCTCACGCCACTTCAAGCCTCGTCTTTGTAAACTAATACATAATTTTGTGTATATTTATGAGAAAGGAAAAAAAAAACCAGGCAATATCATTTTTTGTGAAGCGGCTGGTGCGAATTGAAGAAAAGAAAATCGATTTTTCTTTTTCCCCCTCCCCTTCTGTTCACTTTTCGCAATTCTCCAGGCGGCATATGATTTACTGCGAAATTGCTCACAAAGCTCAATTTTCCACTTTAAATAAAGGCCAGTTTCCACCCTGACCATGAGTCTATAACAAATCATTTTCATTGAAGGAGAAAAAAATAATATCTACTTTACAATCCTTATTTTCGGAAAGGTAGCAGTGATTAGAGTCATGTAATGAGGTTGTTCTCTCATTCTCTGCTAATATCTCCAAGTGACTGCTACCAACTTTTTGTCTGTGGGCAACTCTGGTAGCATTTAGCAAAGGGATGGAACACACTTTATGAAAAAAATATATATGGGAGAAGAAAAAACAAGTGTAATATTATCAAGATATGAAAGTGCTAACCACGAAGCAGACACAAGCATCCAGCTGAGTACAACATGGTAATCAAGGTCTCACCACTATTCTCCTTGTGATGATCAACAAGTTGAGTAAAAAAATGCTAGATTTTCCATAACAATATGGATATTATATAATGATTCATAGTCCATCTGGTGGTCAGTAGGCAAATATTCTCCAGGTTTTGCAAAACAGATTTCCACACTTTTCTCTCTCTCTTGGAATTATTTATATTTTAATATTCAGTAAATTTAGTGCTGAGAAGGGTTCCCATGTAAATAAAACCTCATTATGGATTCTTCTAGATTAGCTTATTTCCCCTTTAAATTTCCTTGACACCATCAAACTTTGATGTTCTCTTTGATTTTTCTCTCTCACGTCTTCCTTTGAGTTTACGGTGGTCGTGGCTAGTTTGAAAGAAAATGAAGGAGTGGCTGAAAAAGGTGTAATTTCCTTTCCATTTTATACTCATATCACACACTCAATTTTCAAAAAAAAAATCTCAATTTCAAGTTTCCTCAGAACGCATCAAAGTTAGAGATATTATGATTTTTAATAGAAATTTTTCACTTCTCTTTGGCTAAAATAAATAATTTTTCCAAACTAGAATCCACATTTACACTTCAAATACAACCTTTTGGATATACCTTCTTTTAAAAAATCTTGCAAGAAAAAGAATCCCTCTTGAATAATTTCTTGTTTAATATCCCCACTCGGAATTTCATCTTCTGAAGAAGAAAAACCCATTTCGTTTTCTTGATATTTTTTCCCACTTTCCCATAAAACCCACTTTGTCGGTGAACTTTACTTTCTAGCTGGTAACTCACGTCTTTACAATATTATCTCTAGCTTTTCTCCAACCTTTTTAGATTAGCAAGCCCCTCAACAAAAAGAACATTAGTAATGTGTGGCATTTAAAGAGATCAATGAAATTTATTTCTCAAGTGTAAAAATGTCAGTGTTTCCCAATGAAATCATCACACTTGAAAACAATACCTTGTACAATCTCATATTCAAATGAATACTAAACAAAATACTCACATACCTCATATATCACCTTTTTCTTGTCTCTCCAACAATTGATGAGTTAGAGAGAGATCAGAGTGGAGTTGCCGACGAAACAAGAGAAGAGTAAAAAAATCTCAGCAGAATTTTTTACTCATCTTATGTGTTTTTTTTATTATTTAATCCTTATGTAAAAACGAAGATAAAAACCCCCTTCACTTTGTATGTTCCTATTTCCCGTTCGAGTTCACATGAAGGAATAATCCAACTTTATGACATGACACCGACACGACATGTACATCATATGATCATGATAAAGATAATATAGTCGTTTTTTAAAAGAGAAGAAGAAAATATATAATGAGAGAGAATCTCCTCTTCTCTGTTGTCTTGTTCCAATACAAGATTGTTTTTTTTTTAAATTTCTAATCCCTTTTAACTTTTTCTCTCAGATTTGAAGGTGGGCTCTCATTGCGACGATATGGAGTGATAGTTAAAGAGTCACCCTTGTTCTCCAAAAAGGAATTCCATTATCCTTCAACCCTATACATTTTTTCGAGTTGAGATGCCTCCCTCTTTGTGAAATGGAAAGGAAGCACAAATCATCAAAGATTACGATTAATGAGTCAATTCAAAGGAATTCAAGAAAAGAACTTTCAAGCCCTTTAAGCTTTTATGAAGACCAATCATGGAGGCAGGTGGGCGAAAGAAAAGAATGAAGAGTACACATATACAAATCTTCACTCATCCTTCTGCATATTATTAGTATTTATTGTTATTATTACCACTTGAGCTGCTTCTTCCTAACAAAAAAAGAATACTCATACATGCCGCAAGTTTTTTCTGTCCAGAAGAAAATGCTAGCATCATCCTTGCTCAAAGATGAGCTTTTATACTCTCTCAAAATGAAAATGTCTTGGAGGAGAATTGCGCGAGTAAGCATGCTCAGCTGAATATCATTCACGGAATTCCAATCAAATTATATGTATTTATTCATGACGATCTTATATATTATCAAGAGTAAACCGATAAACACATCTCAATCCTAAATGGATTCGGTACAGATCACAAAAATGGAAGGCTTTTAAAACGTTATGAAATCTTTGATAACTCCTTTCAATACGTAGACACGCTACGAGGAATAGATGTGGTCGTGCATTTCAGAAAGACTTTTCCTTCAAGGTGTGCAACCTCATTGTAGAGAAAAATACATAAAGGTTGGGATTTTTCAAAAAGGGTGAGGATGGGTTCTACTTGAAAAATTGTCTGGGGAGAAGGGGAAAAAATACCATATTTTTCTTGATTGCTCGATGGACTTCTATCCCGTTTGGATTTTTGTAAAAGGGTAGTTTTCACTTGAAATATCATTGTTTTCAGCTAATTGAATGCTTTGCTCAAATCCTCAGTTTTTGTGCGCAAGTTTAAGGTTCCTTTTTGAAGAAAGGAATAAAATGTAATAAAGGTAATGACAAGATTACACAAAAAATATAGTAATTAGGTCAAAACCATGAGCACTTATTTGAAGAGGTATACTTAGGGTCAAAAAAGGGTAAAAATCTGAGAAAAATGTACAACATCCGTTTTCAAGTACTCCGGCAAAAGGTATATTTTCCAGATCAATTTCCAATATCTTCAACTCACATCAAAAGGAAGGGAAAAAACGTTTGATTTGATTATAGGGAATTGGAATGAGATTTTGATGAAAAAATATTTTACCCGTGAGTACAAGCTATCGCTGAAAATCACCCGTAGAGAACCGTCATATGCAGTCAACAGGCACAATTTCCTTTTCAGATGAAATCCGATCATGCATCCTACTCAAAATTGTGCGTGTTCTTTAAGGAGAAAAAAATTGTTGGTAAACCATTTTAAATTCACTCCTCTCCTCAAAATCGTAAAAAAGGAAAAAGAAAATCTTGGCAATTTTTAAATTTTGTATTAAAGGCAATGTAGCCTACAAGAATATCCTAATTAGCAGCTTTCCAGTTGGATCAGGTGGGCTCTCTGGAAAAAATATTGAATTAGAGTTGCTCTAATATACATTAAGAGTTTTTGAAGATTTCTCTTGTCGGCTTCTCATCTTTGAGGATGTCGGCAGATGTGTGATTGCGAGAGAAATATTATGGATCTTCAACACTCCACATGTTTCCCTCTGTGTTATTGTAGCATCCTCACGATTTTTTTCCGGATTGACATGATCAAATTCGAAAAAGTCCATCCATTTGAAGGGGGTTATTCATCGAATTCGAATTCATTTATTAGTACATTATATATAACACTGATCACGATGATCATCATGATATAACTACTATCCAAAAAGATGATCTCTTTAGCTCCATTGATCAAAATCAGAGAGATCTGAGTCACGACAAAACTCAGTTCCATCAGCAAAATAACCTTCTTCCAGCTATACAAATCCCTAAGGAATTTCTATTTCTTATCCAGCATCCATACTCTACCAATCAACAAGGGAAAAAACTCATAAAAGGATTTTTCTTCCCGAATAAAAAAAAAGACTCTAGCTTTTCCTTCCTATCGTCGAGTGAAAGAGGAATGAGTCCAGATTACCTTGGAATGTGGAGAGTGGGTAGGTAAAAGCCAAATCTATTTTTTTATTACATACCTGCGCTAAATACAACACAAGTTCTTTCCCCTTTTGGGATTTGGCGTGTGCTCTCATACAAGGTAAGCTGTGTCAAAGGATTTTTTTTCAAAGGAAAAAAAGCATTATCAAACTCCTCCAAGAAAGTTGAAAGGAGTTACCTGATGACGAAGATTTTCTTTTTGTTCATAAATGTGTCGGTTGAATATCCGGCTTGAATGGAGGGCTCTTTAAGCCTACACACTTTTTCCGTTAAACCGCTTAGCTGTTAGTTGGTTAGATGTCGGGATTTCTTGATGAGTTGAGATTTTCCTCCATTCACGGGATCATATGTGATTATTCACAAAGTCAGAATGCATTTGAGGAAGCTATCCCCAGTAATAAAAGTCTATTTTGAGGATTCCTGCTAATGTCGATAGTCCTCTGATATTTTTTCTATGCTTTACAAAAGTCAAAAAACTCTTTTATCCTTACCGACCAAAAGGAAAATTAGAAAGGGAATTGATGAGAAAATAGGGATAGACACAGGTGGATCATAATCTATGGAATTAGTCATTTATTAAAATGAATTATAATAGGTGTATATATTTAATAATGAAAAGAGGAGGAACTATGTATACAAAAATGTACTCTCTTATTGAGAGATTAAAGGAATCTTGTCGGGGTTGGTATGAAATATGTATTTTCTCCTGGGAATTTTTCATCCCAAATCACTGTCAAGTCTAAATTTTCTTCCTTGACAAGAGCCTCCACAAGAAAAGGATTTAAATTAGACGAGGATGAGCCCAGGTCAGCGTTGAAGGTCAACTAAAAAAGGCTCACTTTCCAGTCTCATCACTCTGGAATCCTATTATTGGTACATGTTTACAATATCTCCTCCCTCGTGTGGCAAAGATAAGGAAGATAAAATTGTGACAGGGTAAGATCAAAAAGATTACAGAGATGATGATGATGATCGATCAAGTATTATCGGTTCGTGTGCGCTGGCATGTTGTCAAGAAAAAATATATATTCCGGCACCAGCCATCTCCTTTGGACTCTCAAATCCAGGTCGCACATCTATAATTATGAGTGGAACTATAAAGAGGAAAAATAGTCGTGTTACATTTTTTTTAGCTCTCATAGATTCATAGAAGAGGGGGTGAGAGCAAACTGTGAGAATTTGTTTCACCTCCCGAAGGGCGGCGGAAGATGATAACAGAGGTGAAGTACGCATTCCATCTTTATATAGAGTATAATAATAATTAATTAATTACAATATACTCGCTTTTATTATTGTCGTACATTGTTAGAGAGTGTGTTCAAACAAGGTTTGAAGTAATTAGCTGGTGATGATGAGTCCACAAGATAACGGCTCTTTGTTTTTATATCTCTTTTTTCCACGTAAAACGAATTCTCAGGGTGCGTACGAAACAACACACGGGAAAAGGAGAACGCTGTGGAATTTTAATTGCCGGCAGCACCATTTTAAAAAAACTTTAAAGGTGATGGTGAGCTTTTACGTGTGGATGTGGAAAGGATATGAGGATGTATTTTTTGAGGAAATACTTTTTCATTCTTAAATGTAATTTGCCCTTAAGTAACCATCAACTTTATTATGTGATGAGCTTAGCATAAATAAGTTGTGTGAAAACGTTGGACAACTTGGAGGAGAAAATTGTAATAAATAAGAATTGACAACGGAAAAACTACTTCCCCGCTTCTGGCTTATTTTTGTCACAAAAAGGTCAGGTCAAAAGAGTTACATGATTGGGAAGATTGAAATGATGAAGACAGACAATAACTAACTTTATTTTTATTGGTAAACTTTCCAAAGTCTTGTGTCGACGATTTTGTTTTTACCTTTTTGTACAAAACACAGCCTCAATAGAATTGAGTGAGAAAATTGGTTTATTAGTTTTGCGGTTTGGCGGAAAAATCAATAAAGGTTGTACACATTTACTTGAAAATACAATTTTTCATACAATATGGAAGGGGAAGTAAAAGGGTTAAAAAATTCCCTCGGGTAATTTGTTGCGGTAAACAAGGTTTACTACTTAACTTCTACTGCCACTTGACTCTCCACGGTTTTCCCACTTTTCACTTTTTCCTTTTTGCCCATCCTCGTATTTTTTCTCTGTTGAACGGAAACCTCGTTATGTACTCAATGGAGGAGAATAAAAATAAATAATATTTTTTTCAGGAAGCTTGTCAATTGATAAAGGTGCGTGTGTCTCTCTCCACTTGCTCTCATATTAATATTAAACTGCTAACGCTTCTTTCTCCTTTTCTGCCACTGACGTATATTTCTAGTTGACGAAGTTATCCCACATAAAAGTTGAAACATATATGAATACAAATGAATGGGGTTGAAGGAGGGTGAGATGAGGTTATTAAACGAAACTAGTTTGCCACCGGAGTCATATCATTTTCGAGAGAGCCTACTCCCGCAAAACAAGATGCGAGGATCCACTTTCAGTAAAAAAAAAGTTTTTGTTTTTCAAGTGGCGAAAAAAAACTTATTTTCAACAACTCCCCATCCACCTCGGATGGCGAGATGCTTACGTATTTTGAACGTAACACGAGATGCGTGCACAAATATCCGTTGTTTTTGTTTTCCTTATCGATTTGTCATCCTCATCTTGATAGAATGACCATCATTACTACGAAAAGACTCACCTCATCTACAAGACTTTTTGATACCGGGCAAAAACTTGAGTTGTGATAGCTATCTAAACGACATGCATCAAATAACCCTCCTCCTTCACCACCACAAGGGATGGAGGAAACGTGCAAAACCTTTACTTTTTTGAGAAAAAAAAATCTCCTCCACTCCTACTCATTTCATGTTTTCACCCAGAAGGAATAAAAAAGTTGAGGGAAACACGCCAAAGCACGTACGAGCGTGTGTGTTTGCGGAGGGGAGCTTCACGAAAAATGAAACAAGCATTCATCGCCTCTAGTGGGACAAGTGGGGGAAACTTGTAGAGATGGAGGGAATATGCAATCTTTTTGTCTGTATAATTTCCTCCTCTATAAAACTTTGAGGATGATAATCTTGATAATAGTTTGAAAAATAAGGGGATAACATTTTTTTAAATTATCCCTATAAAACAAGCTATACACAAGTATAGATGTGAGCATACTAAATATTATGGAATTAATCCTTCGTTAATCCCTTTTCAATTCACTATCCCTTTCCAAGATCACCTTGGGTCATTCCTATTGTTTGAAATGATGATACTTTTTCCTCTTATTACTATATACTACTCCTAATTACACCTTTATTTCCTTTAATTTTCAACTCCCCAACCGTTATAGATTTTTTTTCGACTTGTGTCGCTCCTCCAAAACTCAACAAAGAGATTAATTTCAATGATTAAATATGATCCATTTTTCACCATAGGATTCTAAACAAGTCACACTTTATTATTATTGAGAAGGTTTACATGTTCTTTCCATTTTTCCCACCTTCCCTTATTATGCAAGGCACATTGAGCCTTTCGTTTGTAACATCAATTTTTTTTAAAGGGAGAGAGCTCCCAGCTACAAACATTCCTGTATGAAAAAAAAATTCCCTCATAGATGGATAGGTGAGGAGAGGGTTTTTTCAAGAATTTCCTTTTTATTCCCTCAAGGGTAGTTTTTCCTTTTCTCGGCATATTACACAGACAATACACACTTCTCATAAAGTTTACGGTTTTCCCCTTCAGACAGAAAATTCTCCGGGGATGATTATGCCTAACTTAGTTATCACCTAATGACATGGTGAGTGATCAACGGATTGAACAAGATGAGTTCTTTTTATGGAGTTTTATTACTTGCATAATCATCACGTTCAATGAATGATGGAAAAAAGTTATTGGCGAAAAAAGCATAGAAAAAAGCATTTCCAACGGTCTCAAAAAAATCTACTGGAAATGTTAAAATGGAATGACGCCCTGGAGATAGATGAAGTCGGTGAAATATATCATTTTTTGTGGATGCATCCATCAAAATTTGTGATCATTGTGAAAAAAATAATTTAGTTTTTGAAAGTATAAAAACCATCTTGAGAAGCAAAAAGCCGGCTTTTTATCCTACAGGCAGGGGCAAGGCGGATTGCATTTTTTCTTCTTATCTTTCTTTCCAAAAGAAATACATTGAAAGTTGCATGAATCACAATATCTGTTCAACTTCTTGTGTGTCAGCGTGATAGGATGATGAGAGAATATTTTTTTACTATTTTACTATGCCATGCATTCGCATAATATTGTAATCTTAAAAAGATACTACGATGATAGAGTCCCATATCAGTTTCTGAGGATCTGCCAAATCAGCCAAGCATAAAAAATGTAAGTCGGCAGCCTTTTTTACTCTCTTGACTGCAGAATTTTCTCCAACATTTTTCTCATTCTTACTGCATATATATTGCAGTTTTTAGCTGGAGGCGGGAAAATCGAAAATTTAGAACCTTTTTTGGCAACCGGCCATAACTTTTTTTTTACATTTATTCCAGCAATCTATAGAAAATCTCAAGTCCGCCAGGTCATGGGTAAACATAGAAAAAATGTAAATTTCACTCAAACCATGATAAATAAAGTGATGACTTTAGACCACGTATTGGTAAATTAGTGGAAACCGTTTAACATTCTGGTTTCATCAGTTAAAAAAAATCCAATGAGATCACGCTTCTCCCTTTATTGACTGTGTATTTAAGAAAAATTATGCTTTTTTCTTCTCAGTTTCTCTCTCAACTCATCCATCGTATAAAGATAATGATAATAATAACAATAATATTTAATGCAGTTCATGTCGACAATGGAAAGAGGAGAAATAGTTTATAATATTTCGTAAATGTTTTTTATCACTTCTTCTTTTTCTCTACCCATGACTGGGTATGAATGACTCCACCTGTGGTAAACCAGCAGCAGTACCAGTTTCGCCACATACATATATTAATAAGTAATGGGATGTGATGGAGAGGAATGAATTGAAAGGTGAAAAAACGAGAGAGAAGCTTTTTCTTTTGCTTCTTCTCTCCCCACATTTATTTTTTCTACTAGATCAACTTAAGAGCTGAGAAGAAAGATGCTTTTAATTAATTGCCTACAACAGCAATATATTTCCATCAGTTTAAAGTGGGGCTGACAACTTGTGGGACTTTGGATTATCTCTCTTTTTCTTCATCCTTGTACACTTAAGTTAGCCGTCTTTGCAAACAAGCTTCTTCCCAAATGGCCGCTGGTATCACTGTCAAAAGAGGAGAGAGAGAGAGAAAGAGCAACAAGAAGACAAAAGACGATGATGAAGATTAACCCAGGAAAGGAGCGCAACTTGATTTAGCAACTTCTCATATTAAAAACTTTTTCCTGCAAAATTTTCTTCTCTCGCCGTTTAGTCCCTCATTTGCAAACTCCCGAAAATCCTATAAAAAAAGTCCTTTTATTCCACTATGGAAATTGACCTCACCCTTTTCAAACCTTTTTTTCTAAGCATCCCTATTATTTTCTTCCAATATCTGGGTGTCACTGTCCTGTCCAAATGAGTCATGATTAGGAAGCGGTACTTGTTTCATTCTCAAGCTGGGTTGGTGAATTGTGTGGTGCAGTGGCAAGAGTGGCACTGGCTTTGCATGCAATTCTCTCTGCTACCATTTTTTCTCTCTTTTTCTCCCTCAGCGTATGATGATGTGTGAAAAGGATGTTAACACTATTTACAACTTGATTGTTATTGCAATTGATTAAGAACTTGAATTTCAGAAGGGGAGACGGGTATTTGCCATTCCACTTGGTGCAAAGATGCATTCCTTCTTTGCATTTTGTTCATCCCAACTTCATCATGATCCCCGCACATCACTTATTATTATTGCAGGCATGCATATATTCATAAGTGCGTTTTTTCATTCTTCTCCTCTTTCTCGTACCTTGCCTGCCTGCATATGATTATCCAACTGTGAGACTCTTCAACGAGCACTCGAGAGATAAACACTTAATTTATTATGGAGATCTCTTTTTCAGACCATTATTTACCGTGTATCACTTACAAGTACAAATGCCCTCGTACTTTCCACCTGACAAGAAACCAACAACCGCCTATCGCTATCGTATGAGTATGCTTTAGCGAAAAAAATAAATAGTGTTTGCAAATGGAGACGAGAAATGTGCAACACAAGTGTACTTTATATACATGTTTTTCCCTCTCTTTAATATTCTCCTTTACAGAGTTGTATGTAAAGAAGAGGTTTGGATTGTCGATTACAAAATTGATGACAGGAGGAGCAAGATTCAGCTAAAAAAAAGTTTTTAACCGTTACAAAAGGACGACCTGAAGTGGCTGAAAGGGAGTAAAAATATACAGTTTTTGTCTTGCCCCTTTTACAAATGCATGGGAATGGCATTTAGGATTTTAGGGCTAATAAAAATATAAAATATAAATAAAAAATCTATCAATTGATTCAAATTAGACTGTGATTGATTCCCTTGTCAAGCCTGCCGTTTCACGGTAGAAGAAGGAGAGAAAAAATATTCAAAGTTGATTATCACGAAGTGAGTGAGAGAAGAGAAGAAAAAAAACAGAGTAAAAAGCTTCTCTCTGATTCCTCCACGCAACTCGTTTTTTGCATCAGAAAAAAAGCTTGCTCATGCATAAATCACCTGAAATAAGCATGAAATGCAATTTGCTCACTTGGTTTTACGCTTTTCACGAAAAAATAAGAGTTGCTCAACATTCACAACTCTGGTGTACCGGTATAGTTCCAGTTTTGCTTTTGTGTGTGTGTGTGTGTGTAGAAAATCAGGAAAAAAATAATATTCATTAGAAGCAATGCATCAGGTCATGATCATCTTCATCAAAATATTTATCGTGAGTGAAGAAAACGGGATGAGTTTTTCTTGTCATGAGGGAGATAAAACCAACAACAAAAAATGTTTTCCTTGCTAGATGTATCTCACTAGGTAGAAAAATTAGCCAGGGTAAAGCTTATGCGAGAAAATTAAACGAAAAAAAGTCTTCATAAGGATTTTACTTTTTCATTCTCTTCCTCTTTCAGTCAGTCGGTCGGTCGAAGCATGAAAATGAATGGATGATGAGGTTGAGGACGGCAGAAAAAAATATTTTTTATACATTTTCTCCATCTTTTTCTCTAAGCTTAATGTAATTTGCCAGAAAACATATAAAAAAAGCTAATCCATTCAGATTTGCATTCCCAATCCATTTAAAAGGATGATGACGAAGGGGAAAAGCTGGTTTTCAACTGAAAATTCACGAGTCTCACAAAGTTTGTGGAATACAAGTCTTTTCAATCTCTGCTGTAATACTCACAGTGTAATAATTTTATTAAGAGTGTTCTTTCTTCAACCTTCCACTTTTAGTCACCTCATCAATATCCCTGATAATATTATAATTGAAGGAATGCAAGGAATTGAGAGGAGGAGAGAAAATTGTATAATATTCGTTTTTTTCCTGAGTAAAACGTATGCCGACGGTGAGTGGAATTCTATGTGCTTTGGCTTGATTAGCAAGAAATTATTACCACGATGAGCAACTCATCATCGTAATCATCATCATCATCCTCATCTTCTTGAAGAGCAGGATATATATCTATATGTATGTATTCCTATACAAGAGTTTAAAGTTGAAAGTGAGTAAGCACACAGGGAAATGATTAGTTTGAGGTGTAACATGCCAAGACTTGATTCCTCTCTTCACACCTCCTTTTCCACCATTGCATCAGGAGAGAGCATTGCGAAAAAAAAGCTGTTATTTCATTCACATAAATATACACAAACGCACGCAGAGAAATGCACACAAGAATTTCTTCTTTCTCATTATGGCAACTATATATACATGCACATATAAATATATCCTTTTACAAGTTTAATGTCTGCAGTTTTGTATGTGTGAGAGGAAAAATGCATGTAAAAAAATGTCCCGCTGAGAGAAGTGCAAAATACAAGGAGGAAATTGGTGAAAAGTGTAGAGCATAAGGGAATTCTTGAGTGGGGTAGGGAAAAAGGTGAATTTCAAAAAAAATGTTATGACACAACACCACCGGTTGCATTAGGAAGATCAGGTTTATATATTTTTTTTCTCTGTAGAGCAGTGTTTGTGTTTTAATTTGAATTGTATTTACTCTCAGCATCGATCACCATCACAGGGAAATAAAAGGGGAGAAGATGTGTGTGACAGGAGAGGCTTGTCGTAATGTAGAAGGAGGAAAAAGCGGGTTTTAGCTGTTTGTAAATTTTTTTGGCAACTTTTAAACTCTCAAGATGCGTCAGCCTGTGCTGATTATGTTATTTATATTATGATTATATTACACAGAGAACAGAAAAATATATATTAGGAGAAACAAAGAATGGCTTTTAATCATCACGC
Source organism: Sinodicranocentrus sp. ZH6 (assembly GCA_027743935.1). NCBI lineage: Eukaryota > Metazoa > Arthropoda > Collembola > Entomobryomorpha > Entomobryidae > Sinodicranocentrus > Sinodicranocentrus sp. ZH6. Next base: position 74,376 of record JAHZNA010002200.1, read on the forward strand.
CTCATCTGCATTCTCGGGTTTTGATACACACTTGTGCTTCTTGTGTGAAAGAAACAAGTTGTGGGTGCAACTTTGCATTGTCGTGCGCCAGACTTGCAGCAAAAAAATATTCGGCTGTTTCGAGAGAGGAGAGGGGGATTGCAAAGGAGAAAATTATTTTGCACAAATTTTTAACCCTGTCAATTGCATAACTTGTAAGTGGATTTTACACTTCTGTCTTTAAACTCCAGATGGTTCTTGAGTCTGTTTGAATAAAAGTAAAAACCTGTGTGATGCCCCTCAATAGGGAGGAAGGGAGCTTTTTCCTTCATCTTTGCCACAACATGTTCACTACTTTTATTTTCTTATTCACCTCTTGCTAGTTGTTTAGGTGATGAAGCGAAGGAAGGCAGGTTGATTTTAATCCCTGGTCACCATATATTCCTATTTATAGCCTCCAGGTACAGGGAATAGAAGGAAAAAGAGGAGTATATTTTTTCCCTTCATCTTCAACTTTTCTTTCATAAGGAATAACGACTCTAATGACGACAGTGAAAAAAGCAAGGCTCCTTATAAAAGTCATAGTGAATAAAGGAAGCGTTGTGGAGGAGTGAACAATGTTGTGGACTCATGTTGCTACACATGTACTTGTTCTACACACATCTCTCTTATATATAGGCTGAGTGTTGTATAGCCAACTTGTGAAAAATCCAGAGAGCACTTTTCTGTTCATTTTAATGCCACTCTTGTACAGCTTCTGCTCCCACTTACTTTATTTTTTCTTCATCCCTTATTCCTCTCCTCTTATGAAAATGCTTTTCCCGTCTGTTCAAAAAGCTCGACTTTGCTTACAGGCAGAGACTAAGGTGAGCAAACAGGTAGGAAAAGAATGCACACAACTCAAGTTTATAAGGTCCTCTACGAGAATTTTTCTTCATCCTCCTCACACACCACACACATACAATGGACATATATATATATATATGCATTGTGAAGATAATCTTATGGAGTGGATGGAAAGGATATTATAGCCACATCATAGCTCAGAGTTACCTTCGTCCACTCTTTTTAGTCAGTGGTCATGTCTCCAGGCAAAAGTAAAGTTTTAACACACACATATACACACACTCAAGCGAAGAAGAAGAAGAGAGAGAGAGATAAAAAACCTGAAACGTCTTTTGGGAAGGTGCAGGCAAACTTTTTCATGTTGATATGTTCCCCATCACACGAAAAGGTTTACTCCTAAGAAAAATAATCCACTCCGAAGAAGCATCATGCATGCATCATGAATCCTTCTTGTATCCCCAACAGGGTTGCATTGACCAGAAGAAATGTAGTTGATGTATAAAATAATATGCATTCACAAATATATTCATATATATATATATATGTATATGGATAAATTTCGAGATTCTTGTAGGGATATATGTGTAAAAGTACAATGTCGTTTTTTCCATGTGCATCATATCATATCACTTTTAGAAATATCCCATGCTCCATTATACTCCGATGATGATGACCATGATGATGGTCAATTGAGAGAGAAGAGAGATAACGAGGGAGTCGCATATGAAAATATAAAAAATATTCCCTGTTTTTTCCATCCCTATTATCTCCCCATGTAAAGTGTATCTTCCTGTGTTTGTGTGTGAGTATTCAGAGAAAAAAAATATGTTCTAATAATTGACCAGGTAGAAAAGGTTGACTTTTATAAAAGCAATATATGTATCTTCACCAGCTTTGCGTAAATGGACCAATTAAACTTTTCATGTTTCACTTGGCTGCGAATTCATGTATTGCAATATTCTCTTGTAAATCCTCCTTACAAATATATATATATATATATATAGGAGTTCAATTTGTACAAAATTTTATGCTCAAGATTTTTATCTATGTGTGCAGAGGGGAGGGTGCATTTTAAGAAAAACTAGATTCCAGTAGCAAAAGCGAAAATTAAAAAAAAACCATGCGTGTGAAGAAGAATGTACATTTTGCCTAAACTTGTCCGCTTCACTAGTTGATAAGGGAAATAGTCGCATATTATTATTCACCTTTTTTTCTTCTTCAGACACAGTTCATCTTTTGAAAGGTGCAATGAATCCGAGAATACATCTTTTTCCTATTTTGTATGGAGCCACTTGAAAATCCCAAAAATGCATAAGATTGCACTTTGCATTTCTCTGCATGGGAGTTGCATTCTAGTGCATTTTCAACAAGGGAAGGATAAAGGTCGTGTGTGTATTTCTCACTTTTGTGAGAAAAAAGCACATATCCCTCAATCCCTCTCCCCAATAGATTTTCCAAGTTTCCTCTCTACCTCCAAAACTTTATTTTTCAAAGTTGAAAATAAAGTACTCATTTTACTCATGAACCATATAAAGTTTTGAGCAAGTACACCACCTATGCATTTCTCAAGTGGGAACACAAGTATAAATATAGGATCCTTTTTGATAAACACGACACATACGTATGCTTCCCAATATTTTTTCTCTCTTTGGCTCTGCTTTTCTTTTACTTGTAACAGAAAGAGAACAAGAGTTTCTTGTGTTACGTGTTCATGCTCATTGTGCCATTGTGAGTGCAGAGGTACTTTGAAAAGGAAAAGGTTCTCTTTTATATTGTCAGTACGGTTTTCAAGACGGTCATCATCATACCGAGAGAAAAAATCCCCACAAGTTAAGGAACAATCTTGTCTCTTGTAACTTGGCATTGAGACTGATTAGACTGGTAAACATATATATATATATACGAGTGTGTATATGTACATGTGTGGATTATGTATTATCCTGTGTATTACAAAATCCACATTTTCTGTAGCAGAGCAACAAAGTCAACAAGAGAACTGCAAGATGTAAGCAAGTATAGGGAAGAATGCATAGGTAAAAATGTGAGTGTGTCTGTATGAGCGAGTGACTAGTCAGTTTTTAATGCCTACAGGCCTGTTGCTCTTCCCATTCTTGAATCTTGAAAATATTACACTCAGTTGTTCATCAGGCTCTCACACGGCTACATGTATGTGAGTGGAAAAAGTTTTAAAGAAATAAAGAGATTTCATAAAGGTTTTTCTTGAACGCAACATGCTTGCCAAACGTTATTCTTCAGGATTTACTCCCTTTTCGAGGGAAGTTTGACATTGGCAGGGGTGCTTCTGGAGGGGGTAGGATTGAAAATTTTCGCAATGGTTTTATACCCCCTTCTCCTCCATTCATTAGGAGTGGAGGGATTGTGGTTTGTGTGAGAAAGACTTTTTTTAAGTGGAATTCTCTCCAGGGTGGAGATGTACAGTTTTTTTAGGGGGCAGTGATTGTGAACTTGGACCGCTGGAGACACTAAGCTTAAGTTTTATGGAGACGACTTTCTGATTACTACAAGTTGTTTACTTCTTTTGAGGATATTGAGTGCGCTCTTTGTTTTGCTTTTGCCGAGGGAACGTTTGTGAACAGAGATTTACTCGTTATCTTAAAACACATGCATATTTTCCTCTCCTGTAACGCATCTTAATTCAAAGCTGAGAAATTTCTCATCCTTGGTAATAATCTTGTTGGAAGAGGGGAAAAAAGTGTTGTTTAATAAATGAAGAAAGAAATGATAATTTGGAGAGAGAAACCGGCACAAAGTAAATAAAAACTTGAAAGAGTTTTTTCTTCCTCTCCTTGCGACACACAAACAATTGGAGACATTTTTTTGAGTTTTCTTCCCAACGACAACAACATTTTCTGTCAGACACACAAAAAGGAACAAGTCTACTTGCCATTTTTATGACTTTCTGTCAAAATCTTCAAGACCACTTTGCTGGATATACATATATATATACATAAATATATATAATAACGTAATTCGAAATGGTGTCCACTTCTGTAGGTTATTTCTTCTCTTGGAATCCCAACCCATTTTCAGTGATGTGATCCTCGTCATGATAAACTTTTAAGGAACTGGAATGATATGGAGAAGGGGATTTTTTTTCTTCCAAAACATAAAAGTGGTACAGCCAAAGGATTAAATTTCCTTAAATATTCACAAGAATTCTCCCAAAAATAAGTGTACTCTAAAAGTTCTCAAGGTGTATCATATTTTCCGAATTCACCTCTTCATTAGAGCTTCTTATCATAGTGGAATGATTGAAAAGAGAAAAAGATTATTCTTCTATATTCTCAATGATATCATCAAGATTACCAATTCTGTAACGTAATCCTCCTCCTGGAACAAAAATTGATTTGAAAACGGGAATCCTTGTTGACGTACATTCCATTCTCATTTTTTTCACCTTTCAACCCCACACCATTGTAAGAAAGGAAGCGAGAAAAAAACGTTGTGCAACTCGTTCTCTTGTGTTTGTTTTCTTTTTTTTCCTCGCTCCCACATTTCTGGTATTTGTGTTGTCTACACACACACACACTCCTACACTTGCAGAATACTTTATCAGTGGTGTGGAGAACCAACGTGAGTGTATGAGGTGGAAGCTGAAGAGTAAACAAAGGAAAAAAATCAGAAGAGGAATAAATATATATGAATATATTTCTCTTATATACTTTCACATCTTTGGGAAAAAGTGAAGCAACAAGTGGATGAAAAAAAAATTGTCTATCCATTTCCAGATATCTTTACCTTTCCCAGAGTAAATGTGTTGACAATGGGGAAAATAGCAAAGTGTGTTTTCAAACTTGTGTGAAAAATGTCAAGTTGAGAAATGCATTAGAGCAGAAAAAAGATCCAGTTTTCATCTTGTCATTTTTATATTTTGACAAGATAGAGATAATAATGCTACTGTGTTTACGTACAAGGGGATCTTTTGTATTGAAAAGTTGTTGCTCTTGTGTAGAATAAGATTATGTTTTTGTTTGTGTTTTAATGTGTTGTGTTTAGAATATTACTTGTTTTGTGAATGAGAGGAACTCGGATATTATTTTTGGTGATAACCATTTAAATTAGTTTCACTGGAAATTTTTTGTTGACAAGCAACTGAGGTGTGTGGCTAGGGTGTTATTTTAAATCCAGAGCTGGAAATATTCAAATCCGTCGTTTTTGCATGTAGGCTTGGTTGAAATTACATATTTTGAAAGTTACAAAGGAGTATCTTTCAGTGTAGTTTTGCAACGAGTAGAAGATTTTTTTCAAGTAGTTATGCAAGTCGTAGATAAAATGATGTCCGAAGTGTTTAGTGACTGGAGGAGGAGGACACTAACGGCTAGCAGTAGACATGAGTCTACTAGAGCTCGGAAAGGTGTCCAAGTGAAAAACGGGGAAGGGGTGGGGCTCAAGCACAATCAGTATTTCCCATATGAAGGGACAGGTGATAAAATTCCCAAAAGTGGTAGTGGCACCACAAGACCAGGCTATTTTTCCAATTTTACATCAACCTCCCCACTCCCTCCAAATCCCTCCAGTTTGTCACACAACAGTCGAAGGAGAAAAGTGAAAGGGTCTTCGGCAAACTCTTCAAAATCCGTGCACGGATTCAATCTTGTCTCTGTGATTTTCGCTCAGACGCTCATTCTTATGTGTTCCATGTGCTGCTCCAGTAAAGTCTACAATGTTCATTGGAACACTTCCAATCCTATGTAAGTTATCAATCTTTTCACACTTTTCCTTTCTCACTATCCCATCATGTAAATTGCTTTTTGTTTAATATAGTAACAAGCTTAGCTCAGTGATTGGGTCATGTTGTCCTTTGACAAAATTCAATGTTTGACTTTGAAAGAGCGAAATATTTGACTAATCTCCAGACAGAAAAAAGTGATTATATATTTAAGCTTCATCATTTTTTACTGACCATCATTCAAAACTGCCACTGGCAGTTTAAAAAATATTTTAAATACTCAACCTGACATCCTTTTTTAACAGCTATTTACACAACTGCGTAGCTAAATATGTAAACTAATGTAATCATTTATACTTACACACATGGCTCTTTTTTATCTCAATGTTTGCCCTCTCTCTCTCTCTGATGAGGAGTGAATACAGGAGTTTGTGACAACGCCACAATTCCTCATGTTACAAAAAAACTCTGTAAAATTGTTGACATTGGTGGGGATGTTTACGAAAGAACATTAAAAATATCGTTATTCTTTTTTCATACCTATTTCTGGCGCTTGGTTGGTGCATTTGCATTTATAAAAAATCAAGTGTTTCCCTGTATTTTCACAGCATTAGCATAAAAAACAGGGATGAAGTAAGGAACTCAAAACACACAACTTTGAACCTTATGGGACTTTGGTCAATGAAGTATTTGTAAGGTTTGCCTTATGGCATGCCATTCTTTAAAAAATTCTCTCACAAGAGCAAATAACCTTTTTCCTTTTATGTAAATACACGGCCATACTCCGTTGCAAGATTTTTCTCTGCTTTTACAGTTTTGAAAAGTATTTTTTCTTCTTTACAAGCCTTCCTTTCACCTTTTAAAATAAGGATGTAAACTTTAAGCTTTTATATTCACGTCCAATTTCCGAACTTGCATCATCATCTTCAATGTTCGCTGACTTGTTGTGTGATATATGACTGTAAAATGAATCAGCAATAATTCTCCAATCACCCTGTATTTTAGGATATCTCAGGAGAGAGAAACGAAAATTCATTAATCCAAAATCTCGTATAATTAATTAAGTATAAAAAACTATGAGAAAATTCTGGGAAGGCCCAAACTCACATTCCTTTCGTGGATGAGAACTCAATTGATAAAAGAAGGGAGACCATCTGGAGTTTTTTTGGTTAGAATAAACCAACTCTCCTTTGAATTCCCAACTTCATTCATAATTCATATCAAAAAGTAGCAAAACACGCTTAGTGAGCTTGAAGAGATGCAAACACACATATATTTATAAGCAAAGGTGAGTCGACAATTTGGAGGAGATTAATTAAGTGAAAATGAAGAGCTGTAATTTTATCCATGTTTTAGATTCTTGGTAAAAGGACTTGTTAAATAGTCTCACCAGGACTGTAGTATTTTGTTTAAACAAGTTGGGATTGGATGAATATTTATTTCAACATGTATAATATTTATTTTGTCACGGAGACTCAATCAAGAGATGATTTTGAGAGAATCCCTCCGGACAAGTTTAAAGCTGATGTGTGAAATTCAAATATTGGAAAATATTGACATTTGGGGAATATTTACCCTTTGAAAAAGCCCAGGAAGGATTTTCCTTCTGAGAAATGCGAGGATGAGAGATCATCTTAATTAATTAGTTAATTAATTAAATTAATTTTCCCCGCACTTGTTCTCCGTCAGCTTGTGAAAAAGAAGTAGAGCATCTGGGTGAGATGGCAGGCTGCCCTCTACCACATAAAACGCCCCCACTCAAGACTTCAAAATCCTGGCGTGTTTCCGCTCCACAGAGCTTTTCTCTCAAGAGGAGATGATGAAAATTTCCATTTCATGTTATCATTGTAATAGCATTAGCCAAAAAGTGGAGTGATGGGATGATCAGCATAATAGGATCTATTTCCTAGCATGTCATCTTTTTCCCAAATTTTAGGAGAGTTTTGTGTATACTCTCAAAATATTAGCTACTTCTGGATCGCTGCTCTACGCATATTTAGATTTTCCAGGTTGGTGAGGTTTACAAGTGTATAATTTTTTTTGCTCTTAATTAGTCTTCTCTTTTGGACTGGAAACCTCAAATTTTCTACGAGATATACCTACTCTCGTATATTGTGGGCAAGGGAAATTACATCATGTCTAATTAGTGACTTGTCTCCGGCTCCCTAAAGGAGTTCTCTTATTTTTTAAAAGTCGTCTATAGACTATTTTCTCCATTTCCTAATTAGACTGAGGGAGGAAGGAAATTAACATTTGAACAAGTTGTAAAGCACTTGCTGTTTATGAATTTACATTAAAATTGGATTTCCATTAAAAAGGAATTCTCTGTGGAGGAAATTATCTTGAAGCTTATCAACTTACAAGATGACCTCGACTTAAATTCTCTCTGAAGGTTGTTTCATATCTTTAAAAATATATCTTTCTGGAGGCTTTTACAAAATCTGACAAAATCCCTAATTAACATCTTCTCTGAAAACAATTAAAATGAAATGACATTTATTATATTTATTCTTTACCACAATTTCCTCTTCCCTTCACAACTTCACATCACTTAATAAATCAATTTAATCACAGGAAGATGACACTCTCTCAAAGACTACACCAAGTAAGAATCAGTTGGTGGTCGTGAAGAGTTCTTTTTTCAAATCTTCAAACTCATAATCGGTAAAGCACAGGAGCTCCACACACACAGAGTGATTACGCAAGAGCATTGTTAATTGTTGACTTTCTCACAGAGACAGAGAGAGAGAGAGAGAGCTCTTAAATGCTCTTAACAATCCTACCATTTTTATGGGCATGAGCAGATTACACGTGATATGGTGACGCATCACTAAATCCTTCATCGTGATCATCATCCCCAACATTTTCTCATCTGTCCATCCAGTCCTCTTGCTATACAAGATGAACATGACGAGAAGAAAAAAAAGTCATTAACTTTAGCATTACCCTTTTTTACGATTGCATATTTATTCTTGTTCCATAATCTTGACTCAAGTATGTGTGCTCATTTTTGCATTTGGTAAAAGGCCGACATAAAAGGGAAATGAAGAAGAGTCTTTAATTGTTTTTTCTTCTCTATTTTACCATTCATATTCCCATTTTCCTTTTGTTTAACCAAAGTTGAAGAATCCTTGTGTTGAGGAGGAGGAAGAGATTTAAAAATGAGCTAGAGAAGAGGTGTGTAAAAATCCCATTTACCAAGTCTCTCTCTCTCTCTCGCTTAGGTTGTTAATGCAGGGATGCATTCGCTTAATGTATAAATTTATAAGTTTAGAATATATATCCCAATAAATAATTGGTTTTCATGAGGCTGTCTATTTATCGACACTGTGATCAATGGCTACGCTGAAGAAAGGGACAGGGTGCAAATGGCCCCTTGTGAGAATAATATTCATCTTCCGTCAACTCTAATCATTGTGTTTATTTTACTGTTGGATTTTTATTTTTGAGGGTATAAGAAGCCCATTAAAGAAGTACAGTTAGTTAAGGATAAAAATTATCATCATCAGCTCAGCTGTCATCCGTCTTCACCCTTTTATATCAAGTGTTAACTTGAGTGTCATCAACTAACTTTTAGATATATATATATATATATGTGTGTGCACAGTAGCTTCCACATCAAAAACTGTATTGCATGCTAATTGAAAATTACAATTGACTCGGGAAAAGGGAAAGGAGAGCTAATTTCTGAATGACTTTGATGAAGTGACGATATATATTTTTCCACAAGTTTTGATGTAAGCACACGATCCCATGTCAAAGGCAGACGGGTAATAATTGAGACAAAGTGAGCTGAAGGAAGAAACACTAGGCAATATTATGAGTGCATGCAAAACTTTCTTCTTTTCCTCTCCATGTCTTCCTCAACTAATCGTCACCCATCGGCATTTTACCTAATGGCTAACTCATTCCTAATAATCCCTGTTCAATAAATTTCCTCTTGATTACATCAACCCAGATGACATTTGTGGAAGGAACAGCTTTTTTCACGTTAGTTAGCTCATATTAAAATATTACTTCCTTCCAACTCTCCTCTCTCGTGTGTCAGCTTGTTTAATGAAGTGGATCAAAGAACGAATGATTATTTTCTTTAGGTGATGTGAGTCATGCACAAATGGTAGCAGATTGGGAGAGAAGCAATTGAAAATTAGATTTAATAGTGTTGCACAACAACATTCCTCCTCATGGCTGATTAATATATGCATATTTTTCTCTCAGAATATATTGCAATGAAGCTTAAAGCATGAGCAAGAGGAATGAAAGAGAGGAAAAAAACTACTGTGGAAATTGTACTCGCACTTCTCTCCAATTCAACATCATTCATGCATGATAATGATCAATCTTTAATCTTTGCAAATCACCGTAATTGATTCAACTCTACAAGTCACAAAGCTGTTTTTCCTTCTTCTGTCGGTGAACGCGACACAGGAATTGAATTCTTTTCAATTATTTCTCAAGCTCGGGACTTATTGCAAACGTCGACAAAGTCATTTCCTTTTTTATCTACCATTTTTATTCCCTTTTCTGCACGTTGCTCTGTCAGTGGTTGTCTTGTCGTGGGTTGTTTTTATGCCAATTTGTCCTCGTTTATTGATTGGGGAACTTGTGCAATTTTTTCCCTGTGGTTCCTTCTGTGAGGGAGGAACTAGGGGAAAATGTGATCAAAAGACTCTCCTTTAATCCTTCTTAACGCCTTAGAACCTTGTCCATTTTCGTGGTTGAGGGATCACAAGAATCAAAAATGAGAAATCAAAGGTGATTTAAGATCAATCTCATTATCCCCACACGACGGAAGACAAACTTGATAAAGGAATTTTCTTGAGAATACCGTCAGTCTCATTCTGTCCCTTTTGAGCATTGCAAAGAAACGGTTACCACTGAGAAATTCGTGTTGATGAGGATGAAAAGGTGGTGAGAAGAAAATGAGCGAAGGTTGGGTTGTTGTGGAAATGACGTGTCTTTTTAAAAAAACATGATCATCCCCAATAACACGTTATTATAGTCCTGGCTTGATTTACCGTTCATAAAGTTCAATATTCATAACTTTCATAACAACTTGAGGATCATCTCAAAGTTTTATTCCTGTCAATGGGCCATCGTAAATCAAACATATTTTTGCACAAGGGTAGGCTCTACATTTGAAATTTATCCGCCGGCTTGTAACAAATTCGATCAGAGTTTCCCTTCTCTTGTAGACGTTTTTTTGGGGGAAACTGTAATAAACAAATAAAAATGAGGACTTTAAAATACTTGTATGTATTTTTCCTTTTTTTATTAAAAAAATGTTAGCTCAAGGAACATGATAAAGCTTACAATATTATTCAAGAGGGATAAACTTTTATGCAAAAAAATAGTCTGAACTCAGCTGATTATTAGATGATGTCAGTTTTTTGTTTAGTGATACGTATAGCGGTGAACTTGTTTACAAGAATATTTTTAACGGGTTGACTTGCCGCGCTGCAGGTGACTTAAAAAAGAGTAACTGTTCGAAAATGCTCATGTTTCTTACCAGTTTAGCGACATTACAAGAGCAGCCAAAACTCCCCAAGGATTTTTTTTCAAATATTTTGCAAAGAGAAAAACAAAAGAAAAAAATGTAAAATGTAGAAAACAATTTGTTGCAATAAAACTTGATATGATTGCAACTCCATCAATATACAGAGTCATTAGTGGATCTCGAGTCGTCATCAGGATCATCTTGTACATCACCAAAAACTCACCAAACAGCACACTCTTTTTTAATTATGAGTTTTTCCTCATCTCGTTAGCCCTTTCAGAAAGGCTAATTAAAATCAATCTAGAGAGTACTTTACAAAGTTGTAATGAGTTGAATGGGTAAAGTCAACACAAAGTGAAATCTAAATGTTTTTTATGAAACATAAAATATTCGAATTTGTCACTGAACAATGCTCACATTTCTATTTACTTTTTCCCCAATGAATATTAATTTTCGTTGAACGTGATTTTTACAATGATCATTATCATTTTTTTATGTACAAGAACTTGACTTCAGAGTAATTAGCATTTTTCTCGTTTTTGTTGAAAAACAAAAGGGGAGCTTGAAATGAGGAAGTTTTTCAAGGTGCGAAATGGGTATCATTTTACAGGAAAATTGTATAAAATCATTTGACAGGGATAACAAGAATATGAATAATTTCCCCTTATATTTATTAGTGTCTCATGACAAAATCCCATTGCGACTCTTTTTTCTCTTTCTTCTCATATGCAAACATGTCAAAGGAAGGAGTCAACTAAGGTTAAAAAAGGGGAAAGGTGAATTTCACCAAATAAATTTATTTCTATTAAAAGGAGACCCTTCTCCCAATTCCGCTTTTCAAGCAAGGCAATTAAAAAAATGTGTGATATAAATGAAAATTAATTACTCACATTAAGATCAACAATTTCCTTGTCTAATCACCGTCAATATGGCTCACGTCAGTTGACGCACTAATCAAGTTTCAACAATGGCATGATTTACCATTCCACTTCAAAATCCTCTCCCATCCTTTTAGCAATTCTTTAAAAAAGTAAATCTTTGTCCTTTTTTCTTCTTCCTAATGACTATGATGAATTTGTTTGATAGAGGAATCAGAATGGAGAGAAGGGGAAAACGTAAAAAAAATCTCACTTATTCATCCCAAAGAATAATAATGTATCTGAATAATAACCATATTTTACCGTGACATTCGCAGCGAAAGGATTTTCTTGAGACGGGGACACTCTTTAGCAATTTATACAGAGACACGGTTTCTACACTGAAAAATGTGTGCGCCTTTACTTCACTTGGTTTTAACAAGATAGCCTCTTCACTCCTTAATGTATTATAACTCAACGACTTACGTGACGCTTGAATGATTTTTTTTCGCAAAACTTTTATCAAAGATTTGCTCACATGATGAGATGATAATGCTTTTCAGAGAGTTGCCTCAAGAGATGAAAAAGGCCGGCTTGAGCATGGGCGACTTCTTTCAAATGCAAATATTTAAAAAAGGAATTTCAGCTACTGCATATCTATTTGACTATGCATTTTCACAGTCTTCCTTTACCCATATGATGATGTCTTGTTTGCTTATTAAGTCAGCTAAACTTGAGTGATATGACGTGATGCGGATTTTTTTATATGCATTCTTCCTATTTATCTGTCATCCATTCAGTTCATCGCACTCCAACGATGGACAATTAGAGAAAGCTGTGATAATATGGAGGGTGACATTGGTTCGAAAATTGACAATGCTCAACGTTTCCTTGTAAATGGATAACTTTTTTTAACATGTCATTCTACCGAGGATTGTGAAGATGACGGGATTCTATGGGAATGGTCTTGTTCATGTCTCAACTTGTCTCGCCTTCTTCATGTTCATGTCAACCATAAAAAAAGTTATATATTTATATATGTCCTTTTACTCTCTTGTCCGAGAGAAATCCTGTTTGGTACGAATTAGTCCAGGGATTGTTCTCCTGGATGTTTGGCTCCAGTCGTAACATGAGCTGAATTGGTTACCTCCCAAAAAATATAATTTTACGTGAGCATTTCCAGAGCTGTGTTTTCTGGCTAGGCACATTTTATTCAAATGAAGGTTTACATGAGAGAATGGAATGAGCAATAATTTTTTTTTCTTGTAAAAAAAATAATAAAGTATGCCGCTCCTCCATACTGCAATCCACACACTCTTGGCGACTATTTCCCATCCTAGCCAATTTATGCATGTTTTTGTTCCGCCATCTACAAAATGCAAGGGAAAAAACCATTGACAAATACATTCATCTGTATACGAATGACTAACACTGTTGGGGTGAAGCTGAACAAGAAAAGGAGAAAAAAATAGCTGCATACTTTTTCCTTTGATTTTCGTCCCATTCTTCCCAACTTTTGTTTTCAATTGAAACTGTCAAATGCATGGGGAGTAAAGGGAATGAAATCTATGTATTTGCCCCGACAAAACAAATTACTTATGTAAGTAGACCACTCAAATTATCCTTCTCTTGTATTCCATTCCTAGAGTAACCCAGAATTTTGATGAGATTCTCCTCCAGAGTGGAAACCGTGTGGTAGTCATGTCCTCACTATCTTGTAATGTTTACACGAACAAAACAATATATAAAAATATCCGAGACGAAGTCGGAATTCTTTCACTTTGTAAATTATAGCTGTACAATCCAGATGTTTTTTTTCCAAATCCTTCGTAGGAAATACGATTTTTGGCACATGCGGCTCCTCTGTAGAGCTTTAGAAGGTGGGGATTGTTTTCCTTTTTATTTCTTGATACTCGAGATGATGACAATGGTAAGATGATGATTGCAATATTGAGTTTTTTTCCTTCTTCTTCGACCTGCTACATTATTGCAGAGTAAAAGAAGTAAAGGGTAAAAATCCAAGTCTGTGTTTCTCATTGTCATCATCATCTTGTCAAGATTATCCGCATATTTCTCTCAAGATTCCTTTCTCTTTCCTCCGCTCTTGTGCAACTAATGAGGTGAAGTGATACGGTCTAACTACTTCTGAAAAAAAATATCTTATTGGAATTTATTTTTTATACTGATATATTTTTAGCTGAGATTGTGAGGAGTTCTGAAGAAAAAATATTTTTCTGCGTAATGTTTGCTTTAGTATAAAAAAAGGAGAAGATAATCAAAGCCAGAGAGGTATGATTGTAGTGTTTTTATACATCTCGTTTAAAAAGAGAATTACACGGGGTTATGCAGGACAAATGGGAATTCCTCAATAAAAAGTAAGCTTTAGTAGTTTCATGTAATGGGATTACACACGTGTTTTGTACAACTGAATACAATGCTACACATCTCCGAACTCAATTCATCCAGAGAAATATAGAGAGTAGATTTGTGAATTTTATTTCACTCATGGTGTGGCGTTGAATGTGCAGAAATATATATTCCCTTTGGGACCCACCGGCTGCTTCTCATCAGTAGAGTGAAAAATGGGAATCACGTTTAATATTTCTTTTTCAATATGGCAACATCCTCCATTTTGTTAAAAAGCCCTACAGCCCAAGTGAATTTGAAAATGTGAACATAAAGGAAATATGACTTACTCCAGTTTTCTCTTTAAGGCAATCTCTTATCTTGTCATTCTTCCAAAAGCATAATGTGTGCCAGCCTTTAGGAAAAAAAATAAACTGGGATGAGAACAGAATGGAAATGAGATGTGTGGTTATGATCCTCTCCTCTCTTGTCATCACTATTCTCAGAGTTTGGAAAAACCCGGTGATTGTATCAGTGATGAATCCGAAATAAGCTTTTGCCTCACCGTTTGGCACAAACACTTGGCAGGCAGACGGGATCTTTCAAGCTTTTATCTTTGAAAGTACATCCCACATCGCGTGAAAGCCCTTAATTCCTTCTTGTCTTGAGAAAAGGGTTGAGAAGAAGGACAATACTTTTTAAAGGAAAAAAAATGCATTCAACTCGTGTACAAACATTAACACAATTATTTAAATGGATTTGCGGTAGAAGAGGGATCGATTGCGTGCGCGAAGATGATTGTGATGATTGTTTTTTTTTTAAAAATACTTTTGTTCTTCCACTTTGTCACTGTTTTGTCAACTTGTCTCGAATGAACGGTTGAACAGAGTCAAGACTTGTTTTGCTCTGCTTGCTGGAATGCATAAATTTAAATAAAAAAAACCGTGGTGATCCCAGACCTCAACTGATTATCACCTAAGCATCATCTGGTCAGCCTTGTTGAAAATCATGTAGAAAATCCTCACCTGTCATCAGTTCATCATCACACAAGCATCCTCTCTTCTCCAGGAGAGTGTCCAGGTTTACAAAAGTGAGTTGACATTTGTCAACCACCAAAGCAAAGAAAGCGCCGACAGGGAACGGGAAAGAAAAAAGCGGATTGGACTTTCAAGACTGTCGTGACATGGTTTAGATAATTTTTCCAGATTACAAAACCTCCTCCACATATAAACATCCTTTATATGGACAACATTCATCCTTACCATTTGCATTCCTGATGGAGAGAAGAAAAAATCCTGTTCAGCGGGTTGCACTTTTTTTGAAAAGTTATTCAAAACCCTTTCCTTTTCTCAGTGCCCCCTTCATCCATCAGATAATTGGTGGTGAAGGGGACACAAGATGAATATTATTAATGGAACAAGGTTCAAATTTGGTGACAACAGTTTATCCCGGGGGCCGTCCTCGCGTCGTCTAAGAGTCCGTCTGCGGTTTTCTATTTTTTTCTTCTCTTCTTCAACGACGGCCACCACACTGCGTGTGTATCACAACACTGGACACTAGTCTAAAAAAATGAACATATTTCAAAACAAAAAAAATCTTTGGATTCTCTTCTTCTACTGAAAAAAACATGGCAACTGAACGGGTTCACGTCATATATCAACAAGATTATTATTAAATGCCTTGTTGAGGAATTCATGGTTACATCATCTTGGGGAAAAAGGATCAACCACTTTTCCGTCTTTTTCCTCTTGTGGTGATCCATTTCTACAGATTTCAAATATAGATATGAGACTGCACTCACAGTGGGACGTTTTTATCCATCTTTAAAAAGAAGCATACAACCTCTTGTCTATTTTTCTTCTCTCTTTTTCTTGTCATTTCGTGTCCCCTTTTTCGAATAAGTAAACTTTTTTCTCACAAAACTTTTCTTCTTCTCATTGTCACACATTTTAGTGAGGAGATTTGAAATAGGGAAACCTCATATATGTTTTCTTGCCCTTTTTGTAAAAAGGATAAAAAAACAGTTTTTCTCTTTTATAAAGAGTGATAATGAGGACTATAATTTTTGTGGGTGCTCAATGAGATTTAAACATTAACTGCATACTTTCCAGGAATGTGGGGGTTTCTCTCTGCCTGCGTGAGCGGACACGAGAGGCACGCAAAGTAATAAAAATGCGACAACAATTGCTCATCTAATGATGAAAACCGGAGATAAGGGTAATGATGCTAGTGTAAAAATACCAACTTACCTTGTCCCAACCGTCCTCTGTGATCATCATAATAACACAATTAATCTTGCCTCAAACTGTAATAATAATTGTGAAACAATCATAAATAAACAGAGCCACATATATACAATGACAATGTTTCATGTGCTCACAATTTTTTTTCCTCGGCAACTTAGCCAAGGGGAGGTATCCAGAGAGAGACAATCCTCTTGTTTGCATAATAGGTTTTTGAAGAAAATAAAAAATGACTCGAAAAAAAACACTCTCACAGGATGTGAATGGGAATTTTTTCATTGTGCAATAAAAAAACGACTAGGATGATTAAGATCAATCAAGTCAATGAACAACTCATTCGGGGAAGTCGGCCGTGTGTGTGGTAGAATGATTTTGTTTTTAGATTATTTGAAAAACATTCGTTTCTTTCCTGAGTTGTCATTCTTTTCATCAAATTGTCATATCGTGAAGTTTGCCAGATTAATTACAGAGTTTGAGAGAAGGAGATATTCAAAAGGGGATTTATTACTTGCATTAAACTTATTCGAGTTGGATATCAAAATGGTAAAAGTGGGATCATTCCAGACTAGAAAAAGATGCTAAGAGATTGGAGAGAGATAGCTAGGTCGTATTGAATTACTTGATTGCACTAGAAAATAATGAGAATATTATTGTTTCATTTCGTCTCCCATCATCTACTCTCCTAATTTCATTTTTCCAAAAGGGAAATCCTTACCACTTGGGTGGTATAAACACGCATAGGCTCAACTATGAATTTTCTGATATTTGAGATGGAGAAGAAGAGCCCAAGCAAAACAAAACTTCTGGACATGATGTATAATATAATTTAATGTAAAATTTGGGTGGTTCATAGTCATCATTGGAAATTTCCTTCTTTCGCGTTCCAAAAAATATTTTAAAGCTTCTGTCTTTATCGAAACTATTTTTCTTCTTCTTATTGTTACGATTATTGTCGGGATTATTAGTCAAGTCAACAGTGAAAATGGGGATGATGACGTGATTCATGAGGTTTGATGGTAATCGACAGCCTTGGCAAGAGAACAAGTTGACAGTGTCCTGGCGAGTTTACGGGGGAGCCGAAGAAAATAGATGAAGCTTGTGATAGCAAGCTCATATCTTTCGTCAATGGGAATAAATGAGCTTGATTTGAGGTTAGCTATACCCAACTAAAAAAATTCCCTAGCTCAAGTTGTTATGTAAAGATGTCTTCATTTTTTTCATCTTTGGAATTTGCTTCATTTTCTATAATACCTTTTCCTGAGGAATGTCATCTATGAAGGTTTCCTTCTCGGTTAATAATCTCTTATTGTGCTAAACCCATTTATGGTTTTTTGTACTGAAGGAGGTCACTCTGCTATGAGTTCATTCGGGTCAGTAGTATCATAGAGGGAAAGAAGAGGGGAGAGAAATTGTCGGTGATAATGATGACTATATGGTTCTGTATTTATTTTTTACCTTCCGTCATCTTCTCTTTCCGTCCTCGTGCATCATTAGGATTATTGGATCGTGACAGAAATGAATTCAATATGTAGCCCTCCCCATATTTTTTTTCGAGGTGGAAAACAGCCAGAAAAAATATAAATATTAGTGTATTATTGTTATCATTTGAGAGGATGAACATCCTCGAAAGAACTAATCCGTGTATAGAGTGAAGTGTGTGTTGTGTAGTTTTCATCCATTATTTTCCTTTTCTATCAGGTGGTTCTAAATGAACTCCTATTGTTACCATGATGAGGAGAGATATGACCAAATAGACATTAATATTTGGAGAGAGATGTTTTTTTTAGCGGAATGGATCTTTCCCAATTGTAAGATACATTGTTATGGGACCACTCGCTGTGAAAGATGCTGGCCAAAGGTTTTTACGACAGCACAATAACTAGAAAACATGTAAGAGCCTTCAATAACCATTACACTATTCTTCATCAGAGGAGGAGAAAATGGGAGAATTTTGAAGAAAAAAAATATCTCACTAATATTCTCAATTTTACTCTCATTTCAAAAAGGAAAAGGGTAAAATTGAACATGTCAAGTTTGATGATGAATGTAGTCAAATGTCACAAGGCAGTTGGGACAATTGAACAAGAGTATTAAAAAATTCTTTGAAAAAAAATCCGCTTTAAACGCACTGTGGCTTCAAGACTAACTTTATACACAGATTTTCGCAATGGAAAACTTCAGGAAGTTGTGACAACAGATAGATAATTTTTTTTAGCTTCTCTTTCAACTTGTCATTAAAATGAATGTTTGTAGAGGACAAAGGTAAAGTAGAAAAGTAAATAGTCTTTTACAATGTTTCCCATGTCCAAAAAGCCAGGTATCCCCTTTTGTGGTTTTTCCTCCACTTTCATACAAATTTCCACATTTTACCCGGATAATCCAAAGTGCATTGCAAAGAATGCTTTTTTCCAAAAAGCGGGCATCCCTCTGGAAATGTAAAGTTGGGAACACTTTCAGCTCTAATCGGTTTGTTTGCAGATACGTTCCTAAAAAAACTTTCCACGCTCAAGCTTTCCCTTTTTCCTTGTGATCATCATCATTTTACATGGAAGATGGATGGCTGCGTGTGTGTGTGTTACATGGATATTTTTTCTGGTGCATTACAAACCCTGCATTAGTTTCTACACTGTTACCATGTGTCTGTCTACGTCTTTTAGAGAGTTTCATATTCAATGGGTATTATGGGCTGTCGCCGTTTTTTGTTTGTTTGTGTGCGTACGTCTTATAAAGAGAGAAGTGCAAGGGAAAATATATATCCTAGTACCGCTCTTTTTTTGCTACTTCACTCCATTGCATTACGTAATGTTCCATTTCATCCTTAAAAAAGCACTTTTTTTCATCCTAACAACATGTCAAAAAAATAGAAGCCGACATTTCCCATTCCTCTCTGTCGTCCACATCATATCACTCCCTGGCTCCAGTGTTACGCTTTCAATAGTAGAAGAAAAAAATTACAGTGTTATAATGCATCCGTAATATTTCACGGGGATGAAGAAGAGTGCTTGAGAAAAAAAAAATGTTGTGTATAATTTTTTTTTTTGAAAAAAATTGCTGTAGGGAGGAAGCTTGAGAAGTTGTATATGGTTGAGTTTAGAGCTGTAAAGATTAATTGACAATTATATTCCACTTGGAAGGGATCACTTTTACATTATCATTTTACTCCCATTTTTACGCACACTCACGCATATATTTCTTCCCATTGAGAAAATCCATTTTGACCTAAGAAGCCTCTCTCTGGTTTCAATCACATTTTTCCATTTATTTATCCAACTTGCTAAAGTGAAGGACTAAGAATGTGGAAAGGTTTTTTTCCACAAGGATGTAAGTAGTTGAATTTTTTTTACTCGGGTGGATTCTATTCTCAAGTGAGGATGCCTTGTCGTATCAGTTTTCTTTGAATGATGCTCTTCTCAAAATTGAGAGAGGTGGCTACCATAGAAAAAAAATCCAAAGAGGTTTTTCATTCCGCGGTGAGGTTAGTGGTGGTGATGGCACCAGCAATTATTCCAAATTCTGAAAAAAAGGTTACCTGCTGTGCAGACCAAGCTTGGGGTTTTTTCTAGAGCGTCAATCTAATAATACCGGTGAGGATTGTTAGCTCCCTTGAAGAAAAACATTTTCTTGGATTTACCACGAAATTTGAGTCTTCCTCGAGAATATCGCGAAGGAACTGGTATATTATATGTCTACTATTGTGTGTTCCATTTTAAAAGAAGGGATATATATATATATATAAAGTTACTCGAAAAAAGTTAGTTAGGACAAGCTGTGCACTTTTAGTTTGCCACACCAACAACCACTTGAGAGGATTGTAGAGAACAAAATGAAGGATTTTCAACCCGAGGCAATTCCCTTCTCCGATGTCTTCAAATGGATCCTTTTTTCTTTGAGAGTATGTCTAGTTGATAATGTAGAGTTTGGAGTTTCAACTCCATTAGCAGGTTTTTTCCTCTCAAATATTATTTGTATGGCGAATCCATATGGTTTTGTAGAAGAAAAAAGAGGTTTTCTTTTTGTGGACCATGGTTTCCAGAGAAATTTGGCTTTTGCGTAAACATTTTTTTTGAGATTGGGTGAACGGGAGTTCACTTGAAAACGGGATATTTTTATATATCTATACATTTAAAACACTAGATTTACTTTTGTAGCTCCCCGGAAGTAAGTGCTTCATGTCACACTGTGAGCGAATTACGAGGGATAAAATTGTTAAAGTTCTTTTGAAGTTACCGCCTAGCGGGGCTTTGAGGATGGATCAAAATAGAGGAAATTAATAGAATAATGAGTTTAGCAATTCTACTTGATTACTTTAAATAGCTGAAGAGAAGGGAAAAAATCAGCAACCACATCTTTTTTGAGGCAATTTTACTGCCTTTCAATGACTTGAAAATAAAATCGAGATAAAGACAAGATGCAATAGTATTCCTGGTACTTGCGTCAACACAGCATACGTTGTTGAGGAGCCTAAGGATTTTTTTGCTTGTTTCCATAATGCACTATGTAATATTGTGTGATGTAGTTAGCTAGCAAGTGTGAGTTGTAAAGAACAACAAGGAAAAAGGATTTTTTGTTTGACGATGGCAATTACCTGTCAAAAGCGTTCCTCCTATGGAAACTGTACACTTTTGGATTTGTTTGAAAAAATGGACAATTTTTTAGTTTAGACTTTCTCACCATTGTCGAAAACATAGTCAGATTTCTTCATCTTCAAAGTCAAACTTCTTCTTTTCACCGAAAGGGTTATACCGGACCCTTTTAGCTGATTAGCAGAACAAGATCAAATACAACGGGAGCCTTGATCTTGAAAGGAAAAATTGTTCAAGAAAACACATGAATTGAATAGAGCATCTGTGTTTACACTTATTGATTTCCAAAGAGCCCGCTTCATCCCTCCATTTTTCTTCCCAGCAAACCACTCCTTTTCGTCAAAGACGCCGACATAAACTAAAAATAAGGAAGTGCAGGTCAGCTCAAGTCAAACTCGTAATTTTTACACATTCGCATAGTCTCCCTTTGAAAATAAATCACCCTTGGAGTAAAATTCCCATTAAAAGCAGCTCATTGATCGATTCCTCTCTTTGAAAGGAAATATTATCAGGAAAAGCCAAGTAAACCAATGAGGATAGTCGTTAATGAGGGGTTATTCATTCAGCTTTATCCTTTGAAGGAACTAATGAAAGTTGACACAAGGCTAGCACCTGGTTTCTCAGAGGAGCAGAGTGCGTGCTGCAACCTCTCCTCAGCAAACCTTGTAATTAAAGTGCGCTGAGTGTAACGAGCCACTTGACTACTTCCTCTCCAATGACAACATCCATACTCCTCCACCACATGGGTTACTCTCGATTATTATTTATAAATGCACATACGATTATGACGTGATGATGAGGTTGAAAAAATTATATGAATATACGCTCACCACCAATTATTCTCTTTTTTTCTTTCTTCCCTTTGTACTATATAAATCACGTTAAAGGAGAGGAATGCTTGGATATATGAAAATCATAATTATAACCATGCCTTAAATTACATAACCATTTTTTCCTCTTGGAAAAGTGTGTCTCTCCATGTGTATAATGATAAATGACATTTTTCCCTGTGATAATGACAACTGGATCATCTACTCCATGCATTGTTGCCCTCTCGTTTCCGAGAAAGAGTGATAAATGGGGAACGACATTAACTTCCCATTTTCCGAGAGGAAAAGTAAGAGAAAAAATGGGATTGTTCAATCCTGCAAATTTAATGTATCCTGAGCAGACTACTCTTGCTAATTAGAGATATAAAGTTGTTTTCTTGTGGGGAAGCTGGATTTTTTTTCTTAAATGTTTCATTGGCTACCAGGTTAAAGTATTTGCTACCTTTACAATACGTGATGAGATATGTCAAAAAGGATTTTCCCTCATTTGTCACTTGACTTCATTTCCATTTCGTTGAAAAATCCCTCAAATCCCTAATGCTTTTGCACATCGGTATAATTAGTGGGATACGAGAAACTTGGAAATGTAAAACACATATTCCTCTTATTTGCTTCAACTGTCTAGTCAAGCAAATAAGAACAAGGAGATTATAACATTTTCCACAAGCCCAACAAGGAATTGTGAGTTTGAATGTAAAAAAAAATGTGTATTTTTTTCTCATACCGGTTTTTCTTTCTCTAACTTCATCTCTCCATTTTGTGTGTAGTTGAGAAAATGGTGATTTCCTTTGAAGAGGATATATTTCTTGTCTTGTTCATCTGCTGTCTGGTGCTGACGGTTGCTCTCCTTGTAATATATTGCATATTCCTCTCATAAGCTATTTGTCACGTACACCATTTCCCCTTTTTTAATCCTTTCAACCCTTCTACCTTCATAAGATTCAAAGGGAAGGAAGGTTGATTACTGTGGGGATTTTTTTGCTCATGTTCCGTCAGGAGAAATGTACTCAAGAAAGATGTCATCGTCATCTCAACTCTGTGTTTTTGCATGAAAAAAATATTAGGAATAGTTGGGAAACAATATCTGTAATTTTTTGAACTAACACTGCATACTGAATCCTTTAAGAGCGACACACCTTTGTTCACCATTGGTTAACATAGGAATGCATAATTTATAAGTGAATCCTATTTTCTTTCCTACTTTCACAAACAAAGACAAGAATGGGGAAGAATTGAGAAAGGATTTTTATCCTAATCAAAGTCATATTATTTCAGATTAACTGGTATTCTGTTGCTACTGGGTTTACCTAGAGAGAGAAAAAGCTGTTTGTTAAAGTAACCATCTCGAAAAAAATTCTTCTCTTGACATTTTCATTCTTGACTCTGCTGTAGGTCGTGAAAGAGATGGGAGTGAAATTAAATACTGAAAATGAATATATTAGAGAATGTGTCATCATTTGCGGAATAACGTGAGAGGAGGAGAAAAGGGACAATTTACTTTTTTTCAATTAGAGAAAATGTATGATAAAAATGAAAAAGCCAAGCCTCCGATTTGCTTTTTTTTATATAAAAAGTCCTTCTCCCTCCTGACCAAACTTGACATTTACACCGTCAAGCTTCTTTTCTCTTTTCAAAAAACTCGTAATTCATAACTCACCCAAGTGAAGGGAGAAGAATCAACTTGAAGATGAAAGAAGAGTGTGTATTTCTGCTTATTATGCATTCCACGCTGACAATATGAAGGAGCTAAAGTGAATCCTATAATGTGTCTAGGATCGTAGATCAGCAGGTGTCTTTCTAATACTCCTACACTTGAGGAGAGAATGTAACAAAAGGATATTATAAGAATTACGGGATTTTTCCCTCTCTCTCTTAAAGTCAACTAAACTCTTACGTGTGATTTGACCTCACCTCATCTTCCAGAGTGGAAAATGGAGTCATCATCCTTGCAGGAAAAAGCTCAATTATCCCGCCACCAAGATGACCCCTGAAGAATGAGGGAACGACGGGAGTATCATTGTCTTGTTATCTTTTCCCTGTCATATTAACTCTTTCGCTGGGGTGACATGGTGACTCGCTAAGTAGAAAAGAAACAGGGCCATTTTAATATATGACACTGTATTCATTTTCTTTTGGGATTTTTCATCTCTCACAATATAAGAATATGTTCCACCCTGGCTAATATATTTTCTCTTGATACGACATGTTTTGAGAGATCTGGTTACCTCCGCAATAAATTTACCACTAAAGCCTACAAGCTTAGGGAAGAGTGGCATTTCCTAATAATCTATGAGAGGATCATGTATCACCAAACCAGCCATAGAGTACCTCACCATCACCATGTGTGGGCGGGATGTCACATTTTTTTAAAATGAGAATGAATCCCGCTATAGAGAGAGAGAGAGAGAGAGAGAAAACTAATATTTTCCTATTTCCCCATTTATTTCAATGCGTGGTCATAACTTTTGTTAAAAATGTTTCGAGGCTGAGGAAAAACAGTAGTTTTGATGAGTTTTCTTGAGCGGTCTATTGAAACAAGGGTGGCGTCATTTGTTGATGGTTTCTATTACAAAAAGTTTTCCACGAGGTTAAAGTATCCTGATTGTTTGAATACACGCAAAAACCGTGAATGAATGGGAGGGGCTATGAGAAAACAAGAGGAACGGTTAACCTTTATGTTTTATTTTCCACATCTTGTAATGAGGAGTGAAGCAAGAGGTGAGATTCTTGAAATGTTATACTTGAATGCAAACGACACTTTTTAGAGGTGAAGTGACAATAGGAGAAATGTGAGTGACAAGGAAGCTCCCCTTTTTAAACAGTTTTTTGCCAATTAATTGCTGTAAAAACAAAGATATTTTTAAGAAAGAAGAGAGACTAGACAGAAAAGGGGGGAATGGGGGTGGGGTGTTTGTCATGAATGAATTTCTTCTTCTTAAAGTGCCAACTGCAAGAAATGCTTGACTGCTCTTTTTCCTTCTCATTCTATCTTTGGTTGACAAAACATTCATTATTTTTCATCAGAAGGAATTCCTCAACTTTTAAATCGAACCTTTTTTTGGCTGCTAGTTGGAGAAAAAAAATGGAATAGGAGAAAGGATGTTTCTCTCATTGTGTGCTCAGCGTACTAGTTATTATGCAAAGTAATTAACTTTGGATTGACAAGGATTGACGATCTTCTTTTTTGAGAGAACTTCAAAGTGTGAAACTATAGCAATACGAATAACAATTAGAGTTGCAATTGGAAACTAGGAAAAAGAGTCAAGCTTGACAAAAGTTTGGAGAAGGGTGACGATTTTTTTTCTAAGGAAAAATATAACTCCTCATGTATTCTTCTGTGATGACATTGACAATGCCTTTTGGCAATGGTGGAGGACGAGTTTATTATGATAACATTGAGGTGGCTCCATTGTTTCCACTTTATTATTATTAGGTGTTACCAACAAGCCTTCTTCATTGTTATCACGTTTATTCTCTGTTGTCTTTCCAATTTCAAATTGCTATTCATCCACCTCCAAAAAAATCCTCCATTCATTTTTAGCCTCGGATGGTGTGCTCTTGTGAGAAAAAGAAAATATTCTTCAACATCCGCTTCTCTTTTGGCACTGCTACAATAACAAAATGCATTCGATCTGAAGTCTCATTCATCCTGGGACTCTTGTAGCTTTTCTATCCTACTGTATAATTTTAGTATTATAGAGATACAAGGAGTCAACGGTATTAACATTTTTTTCTTCACCTTCCATCCTCCCTTGAATGGAGGGAGATGAATGAAAAAGAGAAAAAAAATAAAGCATTGACATGGGCGTGGTCGCCCATTTCCAAGCTCATCAATCTCCATCCACGCTCATTTGCTAGTTTCCACCAAAACAAAACCAAAAGAGTGAGTTATTCAGGTAAAAACAAAAAATTGTGTTTTCCCATTCTACTTTGTTTTTCGCAGGAAAAAGGGAGGAAAAATGTACGAAAATCAAATTTACTTTGACTTGGATAGATTTGTTCTGGAAATAATGTAGTGTTTCGGGGAAACTAGAAAAAAGTTTTCTTTTGTTTACGGATATTTCTACTTCTCTTCTTCTTTGGTAAAATTGTTAAGTAAAAATCCCTGGGTTTCATTGACCTGCTCGACTTTTCCCCCGCTTTTTCACTTTAGACAAGATGGAGTACAAATGTGTGAAAAGAGGATTGAAGGCTAAACTCTGAATTTTTTTCTCTTTCAAGCATAAAATGAGTCGCGTACAAATTTTCTCTTCATTCTCGTCTTCGGTGAAATGAGTGTCAGTGAAGCGTAAATGTAATGGGATGAAATGCAGGAGTGTGTGTATGTGTATAGATGCATGCACTTTGTTAAAACATTTGCATTATTACTATAGATTCCCTTTAAGCAATCCATTTGGCTGTGTCGGATTTGGATCTTGTATGACTTGACTAATTCACCCGGAGGAGGAGGGGACAAGAGAAGGAAAACTTGAAGAGGATATTTTTTTCACTCATCTTTCAATAGAAGAATTGAAAGAGAAAAAGTTGAATAGGGATGGAACAAGGGTCTCTCAAGTCGCTTCTTGAGAAGGGACGGCCCTTTTATGGTTTACAAGTTAAGTGGAAAAAGAAGGAAATATGAGTGCAGAGATGTATTGAATCCTTCACGTTATTTTTTCCCCTTGTATACTGTGGATATACCCATTTTGTAAAATATTATTGTCCATTTCACCCTCCACCTTGGTGCATAAGCGTTAAGTAGAAAAAAAAGTGAGATAGCTATACCCTCTTGAAATTTGTGCCCTTCTCCATTTTTTCAAAGTTGTATAGCTCACAAGGAAAAATAGTTTGAAAAGATAAGCCTCGCTACCCTTATACCTTACCTATTCTTCTTTTATATCAGTCACAATTTTTGTCGCGTTTGGGGGCCCTTTGACAACAAACTTTGGATAATCGGGCCGGAAAGGATGTCAACCTTTTTCAAGTACCCGTTTTTATCTGCAGTTTATTGTTAGAGTGGTGCAGTATGCAAGCATTCATGTTGCAGCTGGGAAGGAATTTATTGAAGATTATATGAATACCTATATTTCTATTGTCCTTTTAATGTATACCCTTCTCTCAAGTATTATATTGTGGACAGGCTGTACAGCAAGTTTACAATCCAATCCTCCACAGTTTTATTTCACCTTCCCGAAACAAACGTAACAACTCAAGGAAATAATATACTTTGGTAGGGAACAACACTGGCAATTAGTGTAGTCGCTTTTTTCTCTTTTATTCCGCTTCAGGGCAATTCTCAGCTTTTTCAGAGTTGTTGCCATATAGGCATGATTTAGATTTTTCCCGTCTACTAGACCGTCTCAAGATACGTTATGGTTTTCCATTGCCCTTACCCTCATAAAGGGCCTTTTCAGGTAGTGTGCCTACAGGCTAGAGAAAAAAGTTTAAAAGAAAAAAAATGTACGCATACTACATTATATTAGATATGGCTGCAAACACACTCACCAATTTCATGTTGCCTCGCCTTCCTCTCCATTTCACGCTTACTTTGAGAAAATAGGTGTGAGAAAATCCTCAAAGGCAAAAAAATACGTAAGACGATATTGAAATATTCTTTGCTCTTTTTGACTCACACAAGCTTGTATGGAAATTAGGGAGAAAATGTGGTTCCTTCCAAAGGGCCAGTTTTTTCTACATTGCTATCAGCTGTCCACAAAAAAAAGCTGGAATATGGGATTTCTCATCTTGTAAAAATACATGCCAAGCCTAAGCAATTATTTAAGAGATGAGGATCAGGAAGAAATGTGACATGAGAAGAGTTAAATTCCTTCTGACAATAATATCAATAATTACAAGATTGGAAGTGATGATGAGCACAAGGGGTACAGTAAACATTTTTGTGAGTGCTCTTCCTACTAAACGTGAAGAGATGAATGATGTAACAAGAAAGTATGTATTCATCCATCATGATAGTTATTTATTTTATTTTTTCAAATCCATTCTCTCTGAAAAGAGCGACCACAATCAACTCGAGTGGGTATAAATATATGAATACCTGTCTTTTTTAATTACTGTGATTCATCCCCACTTGAAAAAGGAGAAGCAAGTTTAGCCAAGCGAAAAAGCAACTTGTCTCTTTTCATCTTCACGTTTGCGTTTGCATTCATAAAACTAGTTTCTGTAGACAAAAATATATCGAGGGAATGTTATCATCTAAGTTTTTCTCTGTAGCCACGTGTCCTTGAAAAAATTGTTTAAAGGATTCTTTCAAAACTTCGTCATCCATTGAATCCTCAATATTTTGGGCCAACTATTTCCTCCCACTTTTTAAAAAAACTCTGTGTTTATATAACAGGTTGAAATGTATAATTTCGATTTTTTATTTCTCTCTCTCTCTCTCTCTCTCCCTCTCCTTCTGTTTGGAATGCATTTTTGATGATGTAATAATAAAATGTAAAGATTGCCAAGACCATTTCAATGCCATCATAGATACGTCCTCCCAGCAGAGTTTACGATGATGACGATAATGTCGATCAGATGAGGAGTCAAGATTAAAAGTAAAGTACACACACAAGCTCCTACAACATTCTTGAGCTTCTTCGATGTCACTTTGTTGGGGAGGTGAAAAAAAATTTCCTCAAATAAAATACACACATTGAAAAAGACTCACAAGTTGAAAGAGATAAAGGTTTTATAAATAAAAAAACATTCTTTGTTTTTATTTACCTTGTCTTGCACAATACCCTTTTGTTTCATTAGTTGAAAAGGCGAAATGCATGATTGAGTATTAACAGAGCCCAATCAACGATCATGGCCGAGCCTTTCCCTTTTCTTACGATTTTGATAAATAAAATAAGAAATTAGAGAAATTACAAGAGAGCCTTTAAGTCATATTGAATGAATGACAAAACCCTAATAATACAAAAGTATATACGTATACCAACTTTTGCACAGACTTCCATATTTCCAAAATGGCCCATAACCCATGAATAGAGAGATAGAGAGAAGAGATTCATGAAAAGGGTTTTAATAACTTCTCCAAAAAATATCCCTGTCATCATCATCATTTTAATTAATAAGGGGGAAAATGAAAAGAGTGAAATTGTGCGTGCGTTGTGTGTGTAGTCAAGTGGTGGTAATCACGAGTAGAAACTAATTTGTGTAATGATGCTAAATCTGCTGTAAATAATGGTTAAACAAAAGCCAGAGCTAATTATAAATCCCAAGGTCTTTCTTTTTTTCATATAGTTAATTCACTCCTCATCATTTCATCATCTTACATTCTACTTTTTTGATAAAAAAATTAATAAACCAAGAAGCAAAAACTCTAAACGTTACCTCCCATTCTGGTTTTTAAGTTGAAAAATTAAAATCAATATTCCTCTCCATCACATTTTCATCGGGTGGATTTTACTGGGACAAAAAGTAATAATTTCCCAAAATGGAACAACATAAAAAAAAGTTGAAGATTAGGCAACTCATCTTCTAACTTGAAGATATAGGTTTAGAAAAAAATATGAATCCTCCAAGGTGGAAAATAAATGGAGGAAAGATTGATCAAAAGCAAATATTTGTTTGGATGAACTCATCCTTTCATTCTTAATTAAGTGAAGACTCGAAGACTCTCTCCCATTTTCACAATCCTGTCTCAAACTTTTCTAAATCATTTCAGAGACAATTTTCGTCTCAAGACGAAAGATTGAGAGCTGATTAAGTAATAAAAAATATGTGGAAATCCTTCATTCTTTCCATACCCCACAACTTCGTCATCCACACAGACGAAATAAAAAAGGAGAGCAGAGATTAGTCTATTCTCAAGAAATAAACGCAAGTCTTCGAGCTAAAATCCATTTTATACATGTTGTTCGTTGTGTATTATTGTCTGAGCAGAAAGCAAGTGTGAATATAGACTATACTCAAAACTTAAGAGATGATATAAACCCCCATATAATATACTCTTTTGACGATTGTTTCTTTATTTAGTTTTTGAAAGAAAAAAGGGAGCTTGGCTCAAAAGAGAACTACTCACGCTTATTTTAATTATGTGAGGAAATTATGTCTACGAAAAGGAGAGAAAAAAATTGTGCAAGATTATGATAATCACTTGGAAGTACAGTCTGACTCGGCAATAATGCAATGTTAACTATATATATATATTTTTAAAGAGTAAATAAAACGAGTCGTGACGCATGCGTTGCATCCCGAGAGAATGAGGTTTGTATGAGAATTATTTTAAAAAGAGACAATTAAATTCAGCCCTGTACTTTGTAGTCATTAAGGGAAAACATGATTTTGATGTCTTTGAAGGAATACAAACAAAAAGAAATAATTTATGCAGTTACATCTCTCTCTCTCTCTCTCTCTCTCTCACTTTCCTTCGACCTATTTTAGTTTGAATTGTTCCAGGGACTTTTAATTTAAAGTAAAGCTGCAAATGTGTGACCTGGAAAGTGTACTTGCTTTAGGGCTCTTAGCTACTTTTTTCGTTTGTAGACTTTACGCATATTTTTTTTTAGTTTGGCTTACAAGGAAAAAATGAAAATGTTGAATCAAAATGCAAGTAGAGCAGATGCTTAGTGCTTGGAGGAATTGTTGTTATTCAGCTTCTTCCAGTCTAGGCACGTCTGGAGAAAATCCTTATCATTATCATTATAATCCGGCGGATGAGTCCTTGTAAAAGGTGGCTTTTATACCAAGGAGGAAATGAGAGGGAAGACAGAAAAAAAGCAACTATTTTGATTGTTGAAATTTCACTCAAGGAGGGATAATGGGTGCGAGTTGTGTGTATTGCAAATGATGGGATGTTACTCATGTGTTTACATTTGGAGTGATTTTCACTCCATCATGAGGTAAATTTTCTGATGATAATTGTGCCAGGTATTTGGGAGTTTGATGATGATTGTTCTTGTATGAAGTTAGACTGCAGCAATAGCTAGTTAGCAATAGTTAGTTTTTTATAGTTAAATGTATGAAAATGAGGGGACAGAAGTTTTGAAACATGATGAATAATTATACTGGAGCTCTTCCGGAACGGTTTTTTTTTAGAAGAATTTATTCTAAAGTCAAAGCATGATTGCCGCTTTTACAAGATTTTTGTAAATGTGAGAGAAACTGGGATATGAAGTTGATTTGAGAAAAAAATTAAATCACTCTTACACATCATCACAATCAAAATTTCCCACTTACTTTTTCTTCGCATTTTTGGTATACTTAGCTGCATCCAGCTTGACAAGCTGTATCTTTATCGTCTTCTTCAGAATAGGGACCGGGATTTTAGACGGACGAATGATCTTAAGTTCCTTTGCAGCCTCGTTCTCGCTCTTTTTGACAATCACGTCAGGACCAGCGACCTGGGTGGAGGAAGAAGATTCCGGTTTCTGGGGTGTCGTATTATGGGACACATTAGGGGCGGTTTGAAATTTTGTTGATGCAGGGGCAACCTTAGGCGATGCTGGGGTCCTCGGTGACTTTCTTGCTATTATTGGAGGCTTAGTTGTAACCTTTGGTGTCGTGGGGGTTCCAGGAGCTTTTGGAGAAACTTTTGGGGTCGTTGGGGTTCCAGGAGCTTTTGGAGAAACCTTTGGGGTCGTTGGGGTTCCAGAAGCTTTTGGGGAAACCTTTTGTGTCGTGGGGGTTCCAGTAGCTTTTCGGGTAACCTTTGGTGTCGTGGGGGTTCCAGGAGCTTTTGGGGAAACCTTTGGTGTCGTGGGGGTTTCAGGAGCTTTTGGTGAAGCCTTTGGTGTAGCGGGGGTTCCAGGAGCTTTTGGGGAAGCCTTTGGGGTCGTTGGGGTTCCAGAAGCTTTTGGGGAGACCTTTTGTGTCGTGGGGGTTCCAGGAGCTATTCGGGTAACCTTTAGTGTCGTGGGGGTTCCAGGAGCTATTCGGGTAACCTTTAGTGTCGTGGGGGTTCACAGGAGCTTTCGGGGAAACTTTTGACTTTGTGGGGGTCTTCGTATACTTAAGCGTAACCTTTGACGTTGTGGGAGTCTCGGTGAACTTGAGCGTAACCTTTAACTTCTTGGGGTTCCCTATAGAATTATGTTTTACTATTAACTTCTTGTGGGTCCCTTGTGACCTTGGTATTATTTTTTTTGTCTTTTGAAGTCCTTCCAGGGACTCGGTTGATTTTGGGCTATCATCCATTCGCGGTAGTAACTCATCTTCACGATTCTCCCTGGCTTTCTCCTTATCTGGTGTTTTTACCGAGGTGGTGACTTTGTCAAACGTTAATTGGCGGGCTACACTCCGCCGTGTTACTGGAATAAGAAAACAGTGTAATTTTAAACAAAGGCTTACTTTGTTTAACACTTTGCAAACTTATAACCTTTACATTATGATTCACAATTTAAAGTTAACATACCCGTCTTCAGTCCAGTTGTCTGGAGGCTTCCTGATGGCTGAGACTCCGGAGCTGCACTCGGCTCAGGCGCCTTTGCGGCGATTGCTAGATTCTTCTTATTTGCATTACGCACTATGGCCACAGATTTAGTTTTCAGAGCCTTAGCGGCAGCCTTGAATTTTTTCATTTTTGCTGCTTTTGCAGCTAACGCTCCTGTAAAACACCAAAAAAACATTGTAAATTACATTTCTAAGCCACAAGTTATTCATTCTCAACCTACACTTTATTCCTGCATACTACTTTCAACTCAGACATTTAATATGCAAAATTAGCTTATATAACATCCTAACTGTTTCCAACAATTTAAATACTTCCTTCAATTTAACAATGAAATGTAAAAAAAAACCAGGACATATACCCTTTATTGTAGAAGCTCTCATAGGTCCACCTGGAGCCATATGTTCCAAATATGTAGAAAGAAATTGATTTGAAAGAGATTTATGCTATCTGGACGAAGTCAGACAACGGATTGGCAATCCTGAAGAAAAGAGTTTGAGGCAATGTCTCCCGAAGACGCTCAACAGAGGAGGGAAATCTTATCGCCAGCTTCTTCTTTTTACATTAACTGTACACAACCACAAGACATGGTTCTAGACTACTAAATGCATATGCATGTATATATATGGACTAGATGGAGGTCACTCATTGTCAGTGTAATTAATTTGGTGCATATCCCTCCTCCACAATCCCGTTCCAGAAGAAGGTATCCCGTAATATGCACTTTTCTACTCTACATTTGCACATCCCATATTGTGCAGCCAACACTAAAAAATGACAGGTTCAGAAAAGACAACAGAAGCTATTATTCCTCACATGCATTTCCTACTTCACATTGATACCTGCATTTTAAAGGATATCCACCAATGGGCCGGCAGCCTAGGCACGCTTAGAAAACATTTTCCTCGTCATCCCTAACCAGCCAGACAAATTATATGTATATTAGATACATATTAGATATGCATTAGATATCACAGCATAATAATATGTGACGAGATCGAGATTGAAAGTGACGAGACATGATATATCTTGCTTATGAACTTCAAGACAACAGCCTTCTTCAGGTTGTGCAGAACCGCACACCAGTAGCCGGGCAGGACAATGACTTTTGACGGTGCTTTATGGAAAATTTTTGTACTTACAGTAGCCTCCACTCTGCGCCCAATTTGCTCCTCGTGGTTCACACTAACATTACATTGACATTGTTGGATTTCGCAAAGTACTCCGTTATCAAAATGACTCTTTAGTCGTCGCCTAATATCATCCTGCTATTCCTCATGAAAGTGGGAAGAAGAGCATCATAAAATATGTGGGAGAAAAACTCCGCCATCTTTTTTCATCACTTGAGTCTGCTCACTCACTAGTCAAGTCAGTCATGTCATATTTCCTATGAATCCACATTCCAGACAAGAACAGAGACAATATGACTAATAAATCTTTACTCTACTTTAATCCCTTTTTTATCCAAAATTCTGTTACACTTTCCAAGAAGGAAAACGCTAGCTAGCCATCATAAACACGGATTAGTCTCCCCTCATCTCCCTAGCCACTTATGGATTACAAGGTGGAATTATAATGAAAAGGATAATAAGCCAAGTCATATGAAGGAAGAGAGTTTTCAATGCTCATCTTTTAATGACCATAGCATTTTGTTGAGAGTTGACATCTCTATAAAACTGCATCCGTTACTCCTTAGAAAAGCTTCATTGGAGAGATTGTCATTTATAAAAAAAAGTGCATTTTTCTATATCCCTCTTGACTGACTTGAAGAACTAGGACGATTTTTTTCTTCATAATTTTGCACGCCGTTTTGGCAACATGTGTTTGCATTTCATTCCCTACACAGCAACCCAAGTAGGGTACGTGATTGACGCGGCGTGTGCTCTAGACGAATGACGACGACATTAGAAGAAGAAAAAATGCTTCATTTTTCTTGCACACATATATACTACCATCATCCCCACTTGTTTTCGCCGGTGATAATGAGAATATAACAACGAGAAGATGACGACGACCATAGTCATCACTGTGGTTTACTCTACATTATTCTTCACCGACTGTGAGACAGTTTATGCATTACATAAAGTACATCACACAACCCTTGCACCATATTAGCTCCTTATGCATGTAACCCATTAAAAGAAGCCATGGTGATGGTGGTGTGTGTGTGGCGTGGCGAGGAAATGATTTTCTTTTATTGCAAACCGAGAATCACTCCATTTACACTCCACTCAATAGAGAGAAAGAGAGAGACGCACACACACACACATGCACTCTACAAAGTGTGTTTTTTCGCCAGTGAATGAGCAAAATGTGGAATATGCAACTGTCAAAACGGCGTCCACGTACCGGTTTACAACACCGTGCATCTCCATCCCACACACATACATGCTTAGATCCTTGTGACATGACAATACTCAGTCTTTTCTGAGCCTCCGTCATCTCACAATGAGATCCAATTACGAGATTACAAGTGGGGAGAGAACGAGAGGGAATCGCGTTTGAGACAGTTGACACCTTTGAATTTTGTCTAGTTGATCTTGTCATGCTGTAAACATAGCAGCGTGCGTACTCAACTTTGCTGGTGGGGATGGAATTGAGAGAGTTTATTTCTCTTCATTATTTTGAAGAAATTATTGTACAGAAAAATATAAAACATATGAAGGAAGGACTAATTCTTGCATAATTTCTTTAACGAGTCTCCATGCTGATCAATCAATTATGTTGAATGAAAAATGGAGTAATTGAGATTTTTAGGAGTTCACATATTTCTCAGGTGGAATGACCTAAATATTCTACTAATGCGAAAAAATGGAATGGTATGAGTATAACAAGAATAAAATGTGGTTTCCTCTCTCACTCCATCAGTCTTGTTTTTATCATTTTGTTTTCTTTTATTGAGGCAAAAGCGTTGTCAATCTAGATACAAAAAATGCAAGGCATGAGCTGTTATTTTTTTTACCTTGGCATTTTATTTTTTCTTTGAAATTGATCCACAAACATAATAGATATGAATGAATGAGACAGTTTTTTTTGTAAAGGAGGTACTTCCACTGAATACATATTTTTAAAAGTTGTCTCTTGATAAAAATCAATTTTCTCTTATGAAACCGTCTCGAAAATGGTGATAAATCAGAAAGTAATTGATATAAGAATTCTTTTCCATTATCAGCCCCACATCTACACTAATTGAGCTTAGGTAGTGGGGCTACTATTGTAGAAATTGTCATAAGACGCCGACAACTCCTTCATATTGTAAAGTCAGTTAAAGCCTACCACTTGCAAAAAGGATTGAAAGGTTCCACACCTCTTTAAAGGTTGAGGAGGCATGAGTCGATGAAAGTTTTATGAATTAGTTGACTTCATCTTGAAACTAATTAGAAAACAATTTTTATTACTTTTTATTCCTTCTCAATGAAACAAAAACCTCTCCTTGACATCCAATCAGGTTGACATGTTCGAAAAAGGAATTTGTTACACGAGAATCCAAATGAGAGAAAAGGGTTAAATTCATAATGTTCCCAAATACATTCAAATACATGTTTGCATTCCCCAATAAAAAAAATGTTATTCTTTATATAATATTTTTCAATTCTCTCTTCATTTCAAATAATAAGTGAGGTAGCCATACTACAAAATATATTATGTTCTCTCTCTCTCTCTCTCTCTCGAAAGATGAGATTCCTCGATAAAAATTGAAATGTCGATATATATATTTTTCAAGATGCAAATGTAAAACGTGTACAAGGTACTTTACTCTCTGTACTTCGTCATTGACATTCCTTTGTGTCTTTTTATTGCACAACTTGGTCTCGTCAATGTAGACCTGGTGTCCCAATGTGGTTGCAAAGTATAAATGTACATATTATATTCATTGAAGTTTGTTGCAGTAAAAATTCCCTTCTTTTGCTCGGCTTGTTGCTCTCGCTAAAACATGATTGGGATTGACATTGTTTTTTTTTTCATTCCCAATTGGAATTTTAAAGAGAGGTATATCCCCTCTCAAAAGTGTGGAGTCAATTGAAACCATTCTGTGGGGTTTTCGCCACTGAAAAATCGTGCTTGTGTGATATAATCGAGAAAAAATGAGTGTTCATTCTTTGATTAGGATTTTAGATATCGGCATCCCTCCTTACTGATTATTGTGAGGTTGATGAGGTGATACCGTTTTCTCAATAGCAGTTTCATTGTTATTTATTGGAATTCCTTATTTACGACCCGTTTCCCTTCATAACTTTGTTTAATTGAATCACACGACAGGATTTTAATTTGCTGAGTAATTTGATTCTGTATGAAGAAGAAAAAGTGTAATGCTCTTAGCGAGATTTCAGGTGGAATCCAATAGAAAAAAAGTTTCACACTTTGATGAGGATTGTAGATGAGCGTGTGAATTGGAGGCAGGGGTGATTGTCATTTATGACAGTGATAACTGCAAATACCCTCCTTGTGACTTTTTTAATTTTCTTCCTTGTGAAGACAACAAAGTAATTAGTTGATGATTAGGAATAAAGTGAAAGGCTTGTTGTGAGATGTGATTATCTAGTTTGTATCGTAATTGAGCTTTTATTATTTTTCTAATTAGATCAATTTTATAGCTAAATGAAGTCACACTCATAAACTTTGTCTTCTGGGTTTCTTTTAACTTTTTTAATGCTTTATAAGAACATTTGCATAATACTCATTAACCATTTTATAGACAAAGTTTCCGCTTTCAAATCTCAACTTTAGCTTTGTCAATCAACTCCATTTAACGATACGAGATGAGACTTGTGAGCCAGCCTGTTTTTGTCTACAAAACTGTTTTCTGTTTACGCAATCCCAACTCATTTCCCTGTGACGAACATCTTGTTTGTGAAAACTGACAAGTAATTTCCTCCAGAAAACTCCCTCTCAAAAGTTTTTCCTGAGTTGACACTGGATTTCCTCCGTTCAGCCGTGCTTCCTCCAGAGAGAAATGGTGTGTTAGTTTCACCAAGATTATTATGCATAGCTGCTTTAGAATAAAAAAATATACTTCTGTTTATACCATATCCCCCTTGTTTTGTTCATCCCCAAAAACTTCCCTCCAGGGTAGCACGCACTCGTTCCGGGTTGTGTCCATATGTTGCTGAAATACTAGTTTATTTTTGGACATGGAACACAATTTCCTTAGCAGAGGATGAAGCTCGTGTTCGCCACACGACTTGCTTTTAGGGTATCATTTACCCCTCTCGTTGTTTTCCATCTTCCTTCAATCAACTTTGTTTAGGAAAAAGAGTAGGAAAAACAATCACATAACTGAAAGGGATGATGAATCTCATGAATTTTCCTACATAAAATCCTACATATAGCTATATCCATGGCTATTGGCTGTACTAATAATTTCCCCTTATAAATCCTCCACTATGGATTGACTGTTTACAAGAATCATCATCACTGTCCATCTCTAAAGGATTATTATCATCATAAAAAATACTATGGCTTATGCTACTAAAAGGGTGTAAAACGGAATACAATATTTTTTTCCTCTCAATTTTCTTCTCTTGAGAGGTGCTAATATAGCGGATATTATGCGATCGTGCTTCTCTCATGATAATAATAATGCATGCAAAATTCCCATTACATTTTAAACATCCCACCTTGTCTCTTTCCTCACCTTAGTCTCATCTTCGTTTTATTACTCCAGCAGAGAGGAAAAAACGACTTAACAATATAAGATTTTTTTGTTTTCTGATGAAGACAACGACTCTTGTGTTGTGAATTACATTGAAAATATGTAATTACGAAGAGGACCAAGGTATGATGGGCTCTTATATGGGGAATGGCCGTATAAGGCGAGCAATAAATAGATCCGCCTCGCCTCCCTTATTTTCTTCAAAGTTGAAGTATATTTATTTTTTGCAGAATAGTAATTACATGACATGATCTGACAGCTAGTCACTATCAAACGTTTGCTCATTTCTCTAGCATCTATTCCTGGAGACAAGGGACGAGCTCGGGAGATGTGATGTCGGAGAGAATGTATATAAAATATTGCATTATTTTTTCCAGATTGGAATTTATTATAAAATATTTGGTATATGGGTGAAAAGTGTTTAATTTTGTAGGGCGCCACCATTCTTTTTTTGTATGGGGGAAGGTGAGGTGACCACTTTTCCTGATTAGCATATATGCCCATGCTAATTATTATAGTCATTAGTTTCCACCGTAACGATTAGCTGAGAGCGTATTCACTTTGCATAAAATGAGGTGAGGGGTAGAGAGTCAGGTGAGCATTTGGAATTTATAAGTTTTCCTCTTCGTGATTTTGTGTGAGTGCGTGGGTGCGTAAGGATCCCTAGCTTTAATTAACTTTTGTAATAAATAAATGAGTGAGAGGATTTACATGAGGTAAATACACACCACTACTAAAAGCAAGCCAAATAGCTGCTTTCTCATCTACAAGGCTTCCTCTTCGTTAAAAGGATATATATGATATGATAGGGTATCCATTGAGCCTATTTTACCCAGATAACGGAAATTTGTGTGTACATTTCTGTGTGTCTGTGTGCAGTCAGGTTGATTACTGGAAATCAAACGGATTTCATTTTCACTCCATCAAAGACGCACATAAAAGAGGGGAATGAGAGGAAAGATGCGAGGTAACTTATACTTTAGTGCTATATCTGTTTGTGACTAAGGAAAGCGACTTTTTTCAGAAGAGAGGTGACAGACCACAAAATAATCCAATTACACACAACGTGTCTCATTCCCTATTTTCCAATACACGAAACACTCGAGGATCTAGTTACGCATCTATCCTCTCCACCTTTTTTTCTTCCTCCGTCAAGAGGAATGAGAGTGTGGAGGGAAGTTTGGAAAGGCAATATACAATCCTTTCAGGTGGAAATATGTCAACACTTCTGTACTCCTCATATTGACTTGGAAAATTTGCCGTAATCAACAAACCCCCTGAGTTTCCTAGTAAAATCATGCTGATTAAAGAGGAAAGCTTGCTGGGGTGACGATGAGAGAAAAAAACCTGTTAGCGTTTCCATTTGACACCTTTCATATATTTCCATAGTCTCCGATCAAGTTTTTTTCTGGTGTCAGCAGGCCAGCTACTGTAACCAAAAATGTCCTACTGTTCTCTCCCTGGTTAGGTGTATTATATAGAGGAGAAAAAAATAGCATAATTTTCATTATGGATATTTTTATATATTTTTTTTTTCACAATGTCCTCCTCACAGTAGCAGAGTGTTGTCATTTTAACCAGATAGTGAGAATGTGTCAGCTTCACTTTAGCACGGTATAAAAGACAACGTGTCCTCTTTTGGGATAACTACTCGTATGGAATATTTTATTAGATTCTTGCTGGTTTCTTGTTCGTAAAAATAAAAAGTATTGGGAATCATCAGCGCAATCAGTATTATCACTTTCTTCATCAACTTGACATGTGACATGGCTCACACTTTATAACGAGATA
This sequence comes from Sinodicranocentrus sp. ZH6, assembly GCA_027743935.1. Lineage (NCBI taxonomy): Eukaryota > Metazoa > Arthropoda > Collembola > Entomobryomorpha > Entomobryidae > Sinodicranocentrus > Sinodicranocentrus sp. ZH6. The sequence continues at coordinate 114,066 of JAHZNA010002200.1, forward strand.
TGCACCCATCGTCATCTTCATGTATGTCGTGTAGCTACAAGACCATATTAATTTTTTTCTTCAAGAGAGGTTGTCATCCCTGCATTAATATTTAAAGAGGATGCCAATAAATTGGGAGGGAATCATTTACAATCAAATTGTTGGAGGTTTATTCATATGGAAATTCATTTCTTATTAGCTCAACAATTTTTAAATATCCTTAAGCTTATCTCAAAATCTGCACACACACTGAGCGAAATTGGATTTGACTCTGACCACCAACCCTACCACTTTCAGAGAGAATGTAACAGAGTTATAATTATGTTGGATGTTCAAGGGAGAGAGAATCAGAGAATGCAGGGGTTAGCCTCATTCTAACTTGGATGCTTTTATCCTTTGAATTTGTGAATGGGATTTTGTTGTCCCTGTGCAGGTGGATAAGGATTATTTTGAGGATTGAAATAATACCTTCCCTTTAAGCTCCCCAAGAGAGCCTTATTGTGTTAAAGAAAATATATGAGTAATAGTCATTTTGTTGAAGGATAATTGTACAAAAGTCTGTAAAGGAAACAACGGTTTTGGTGAAGAGGAAGCTTATTATTTCTTTCCAGAGTTTGCCGCACAAAATGAAATGGAATTAGGTAAATAGCCTGTACTTATGTGATTATTACTTTGACCAAGATCCCTTTTTCTAGGTTTCATCAAATCCTCTGTACAACTGGTAACCTTATAGTTACCACCTTTTGTACATAATATTGCTCAAGTTTAGTTTGGCGGCGAAGAGAAAAAAACAGACAGTATACTAAAAGTGAATTGAGTAAAGAAGGAGAGAGCGAGAAGAAGCATTAAGTAAATAATGATGATGATAGTGATAATAGTAATGATATGGTGTCGTATGCAAGTCAGCCATGTCCCAAAATACCTGGAAAATGTTTTTTTCCAGGTTAGGAATACCTCCTTTGTAAATTGGGCTCAACTGCACCTCCACAATTGGAGCGGTTTACGGAGGAAAACGGAAATTTCTTCTCATTATTCAAAAAGGAATTTAAAAAAATATGCAGAGAATATGGAAAACTTTGAGTTTTACATAAAGCTTGTTATGTTCCAAGAAGGAAAACGTTTTACACACATTTTCACTGGGTCATTTCACCATACAAGGCTCCTTCAAGTCCAGCCTGAAAAAAGTGGCTTTCCTCAAAATGTGTTTAATGCTTGAGGGAATGGTGGTGGTGGTGTGCGTGCTTCAACTTATTAAATGACATTGGAGCTCGGCAGCCAACGAAAATGTTTTACGTGATGAATTTGGATCTGAGCAGCTCTACTCAGCTCTGAAGCCATTAGCATTTTCACAGTCAGTGGAGAAAAATATTACTTGGCTATTATGATTATGATGATGTGGTTGGTGGATAATGAATGAGAAAATGTAGGTTTTCTCTAAGGATTTATGAATGGTATCTTAAAAGTTTCTTTTTGTGTGGCGAGCAAGAAAAAAGAAAATCTACGGCTTCCTATTTATTTTCCATAGTTTGGATTAAGATCCACTAATTATGAATATAATGTGAGTTGGTGCAATATTGGGCTATGATAGAAACTTACTTTATTGATCACAAAGCTTACTCTTTTTACCCGCTTATCTAAACTCATTGGAAATTCATGCTTACCTCATACTATTCACTTTGGTTGTAGGAAAAGTAGGCTATGTATATTTTGGTATGTGAAATGAAAGAGAGGCTTTTATTAGCCACTTCCTCCTTTTTCCTTCCTTCCTTGTCGGCCCATTGACTTTGAATTAACATTCCAAGCTGCTCCCTTTTCACACCAGACATAAAACGCGAGCATATGCTCAGAGGACTAGGAACACGTGGTCAATTTTAACTTGGAAAATTATTTTTACCCTATTTTTCTCTCTCGGCTTATTTACACCAGAGAATATCAAAAGCTTTACCGCCTCATCTCCCTTTTTTGATTACAATTGCAACTCCGTGAAATGAACTCACTCTTTAGAAAACTCAAATCAATTCATGTGTTTCATCTGCCATGAACATTTTTCCTTCATTAAATAAAAAATCTCCCAGTCAATATGCATTTTTGAAGTTGAAACCTTTCACAATACTTTTATTTCAAAAGTTGCTTCCATTCTCAAAAACACCCTTAGTGCTCAACTCTCATAAAAACGATTCCATTTAAGATGAACATTAACCAGCTACTCATAAATTGACACATGAGCTCGCACCTACAGTCCTTAACCTTTTTATTATTTTCTTCCCAGTCAATAATATATTGAAAGGTATAATGCTCATGCTTCAAGCTTGATTTCAACTCGGCCACTATTTTATATCCCATTTTACATAATTGCATGATACACAAGTGAGTGGGGTACAAGCTCGAGTGCTATTATTTCAGTAATAAAAATAATGGCAAAAAATGACTTGCTCGGGTTGCTCTCCCATTCAACCAAACAGTCATAATAACTAATGTAATAAGTTGTATGGAATAAAGCTTGTTGCACATTTTCTGCGATTGCTTTCTTGCTCGTGGTGGTGATGTGTAGATGTTTAGAGTTTGTGTGTACAAATATATATGAATGCATAAAACTACATTTTTTTCTTCTCCTTCTTATATTCTCCCCTTCTCAGCTCGTTTCTCATTTTCTTTTGTGAAAAGAAGAATGGACAGAGAATAGTTTGCATTTCGACGTATACAAGACATATGAGGTGGCTGGTTATCGCTACTGGTAGTCGTGCCACTGGACCATTAGTAGTTTCCCTATTAATACATGTGTACTCACAACTTTCATGTTCACGTATACTCACACACATGGAAATGACTAGAGTTGGAGAACCTCAAAGATATTTCCTTCTTGTGCTAATACATCATTCGACTTCTTGCTCCTTTCAGCTTCTGCTTTCAATTCAGAATAGAAAAAAAGATGGATTGGAGCAAGTTGGAAAACGTCATCAGCACTCACTTCTCTCCTTCTATCTGTTTCAATAAGGATGCACATAATCCTTGCCTATTTTTTATCCTCATTATAAAAGCCAACTTCTCAGAACGGTTTTAAAATCGTCTGGAGAGAATGGAGACTTAAAAATAAAAGCTTTTTTTTTGCCAAGCCTCGTAAATTATTAAAGATTGGATGACTCTCTGAAAGGATAGTAGAGAGGGGAGGATTTAGCTAGAAATTTTTGCAGAATAAACTAGACTACATTTTTCGGTTAAATGCAACCGAAAAATTGACATCAAAATATCCCCTCAATCCAATCTGTTATCAAGGTTTGGATGAATGCTGAATGTATATTTAGTTTTGTTAATAATCACGCTTGGCTAATTTTGTGCACCTGCTCATCCATAAAAAATCTTGTGGCAGATGGACATCTTAAAATTGTATAACGTTGATGTGATCCTACTCCCCAAATATAAACTTTCATGTGCTCATAGAGTTCAAAAAGAATATTTCTTCTTATATTCTCTGGAAGGAGGATCCACTTTGATCTGATGAAGCATCAAAGAAAATCCCACTCGTCTCCTTGTCCGATAATGATGGAGAGGAGGATGATGGTGGAAAAACACTTGTTTCTCCTTTTCTCTCCTCCATCCCTCCACAATTGCTGTTGCTCTTAACATTATATTTTTATTCTATTCTCTTCTTTTCTATAGAGGATATATAAAAAAACAAGTCTTGTTCTGGCGACCAAGCCTGTGCACACTATTTTACTCGTTTTTTTCCCGTCGTCGTCTTGTAATAATGCTAATGCATCATCATCCTCATCATTATCACTACTAGACAGACATCCACCTCGTCATGATGCAAGGCTTACAAACAAATACATGTGTACATGCATCCACTTACATGATAATCCTTTCCCTGTAGAAAAAAATATTATTTATTTCTCAGGATGAATCTCACTTCTCCATCCGTATTGTACATTTTTTATCCCCTCTCTCTCTCTCTCTCTCTCTCTCTCTCTCTCTCTCTCTCTCTCTCTCCACATTTTTTTTCTTGCACAGCCACAACACACTTCGTGTTCTGGAGGTGATGACGATTTCGGTCCAATGTGTAATGAGATGATGAATGTAATTAAAAAAAGGTACAATTAAAAGTCGTGAAATGACTAAAGTGAATTCTCTTTCCCGTCTTTTCCCATTCTAAAACATGTCTGACATGGTGTAAGGAGGATTTTTGTGAAACTTACATTGTTTATATTGTTTTCATTGGGATGTTTGAAATTCTAGAGAGAAATACTTTTTGGGAGTCATCTCACTCTGTATTTTTTTGAGGATAGCAAATTTGTACAAGTTAATCAGTGCCAAATCCCGTCATGAGGGAACAGTCGGGAAAATGTTGTTCTTTGAAAGAAGGTAGATTGTATTGTTGGCATGAGTAAAAATGGGTTGTATTTTGAGGAAAAGAGGTGAGATAGGGATGGTAAAGGAATCCCATCTCATCAACGAGATTGTCACTCCGACAGTCAATTCACTTGTTTGAATTCCAAAATGCAAGTGTAAATATACAAGAGCTTTTTGCAAGAAATAGAGGAAGGGAAAGAGATTGTTTAGATTGTCGTGTTACTTCTACCCTAGAAAAAATCTAGAAGGATATGCAAAGAGGTGGTGGGGTGATGATGATGATACCAAAGACTGAAATTAGTTGATAGGCATGTAAATCAGGATTAGATGTGGATGTTTACAGAGACGAATGAAGCTCTTGACTCTTGTGTGAATGAGCCGGCGATAATTGGATGAGAGTTTGTGAGACGAAATGTATTTTTTTTTTAGGATGTTGAGATTTTTTACACACAAAAAATAGGATGCTTCGTGGTGCTATCTGGGTGGAAGAATTTGAGAAGATGTACGAAAAAATAATATTGAAAGTAGTAGCCAAAGTGGAATATATTTAAATGTACAATTAATTATGTTTATATTTCCGCAATCATAAGGATTTACTGAGCGGTTACAGTTTTAGTTTTAATTTAGTAACAAATATAGTGGAGAACATTGTTGATATGCATTACTCCATGGAACTCATAAATGTCTAGGACACAGCCATTGTGAAGATCCGCCTGAAAAGATAATTAAAAATTGGCTAATGTATCTGTATCAATTAATGAAGTTTTGAGTAGCTTCTGTATTTTTAGTTACGTTTCCAATCACTTCATTGAAAAAGAGATACTGACGATTGTGTATCACATGAACTTGCCCAACAGCGCAATTCTATTAGCGAATGAGAATCCCAATTAAATATTTTAAAAGAATGACAGCAATTTAATCGGAATTACATTTAGGTAGGCGTGTAAAACAAACCGTAATTTCAGCATAGACTCGAGCAAGATGGCGAATCGTAAGGTGACGGTGAACACGAACTACTATTTCATCCATTGTGAAACACCGAAGCCTTAACGTTATCTTTGTAGGATCCATTTTCTTATCTTTTTGATTCAGAATGTTAGGGTGATTTAACAAATAAAATAAAACAAGTAGCCGACTTAATATGACCCCACTCTAACAATATATATTATGAAGACACTAGCAAAACCTATAGCAAATTTTTTCCGTCGTAATGTTTTTCTTTTCAGTCTACCTCTCAGAAGCTCCTTTCCACGAAATAATTATAATTAGCTATTATGAGGCTTCCACTGTAGCGCGACAATGTGCTATTCAATATCACACAATCATAGTCCTTCCTCATTCATCATTGGCCTTTGCTATTCATTTCAGGTAAATGAGCAAAGTACACATTATTTTTAAACATTTCTCACAATGTCTCATTGTTTAACTCCATTTTATTGACATGGATCCCTGTAAGCTAAAATTGTATCCAAACTCAAACATAAAACTCAAAAAATCTCATCTCCGGAAAATCCAACAATGTGTGAAAGATTCTTTCTGAGAGACTGCATTCTTTAAAGAAAAAAATTGATTTCCTTATAAATCCCATAAAATAAGGAGGAGGATAAAAAAATCTTCTCTATTCTCTCCATTTTATAATGTGGGTTGGGTGATCATGCATGATCCAAGAGGAGGATGATAATAATGATTACACATCCCAATGGCGGATGATGATGACATGGGAGTTGAGTAACGTGTTGCTTGTTACCCAGCCAGTGAGCTTGATGATTACCATGTGCAATACTCTTTCTATAAAAAAATACACGCTCAAACCTTTAGCCTCATACAACTCCTTCCTCACATGAGACAATCATCATCACCTCTTTCCCTTCAAGAGTCATTGAAAAATGGTAATCTTTATTTTTGGGAGAATTAACATCATCTTCAAAGTTTTTCATGTAAAAAATATTCCTCTCTCAAGAAAAATCCAACCTTTTACCTACATACATATATTTTTTCTGAGAAAACAAAATCTAAAGGATATTTTTTTACCTAAATTTTACCTGAGTACATCTCATTTTATTCCTCCCACTAGACATATATAAAAAATTAAATAACCTATATTTTTTTAGAGAAGCGTTTTTCATATATAAATTTCTTCCCTTCATTGAGTCACTCAGCCAAGGATGATCATTATAATGATGAAGACTAAGTATGAAAAAGATGAGAATAGGTTTATCGGTTTCTAATGTGCGGCACGAAGGTCACACATATTTTTCACATGAGGATCGAAGAGCACACATAATGTTTTCAGAGTTTCATCCGCCAAACCTTTATTTTTCTCATCGTTTACATGATATCCTTTCTCGATGACTGGCTAAGTCGTGTGCATGCATTGATTAGAAGATGCGCGTGTGTGTGGTAAAAGAAGAGGATTTCTTTCCTCGGGTCTTCGTCACTCCGTCATTGTGTTGTCTGTGTGCTGGTGGTCAATGGATAATGGATGATGCGCAAAGAACCTTTCTCACGCCCTCCCTTTCTTTCTTCATTGCATGTCTGAGTCATCTCAGATTGCATGTTTGCATTCTAAGCATTATATACACATATATATGTATCGTATTGTTTCTCTCATAATTAATCTGATCACTAGTCCAAAACCCTTTATCAGGGATGGCGTTTTTTATACATAAAAATTACATATTTAAATTTTTCTTTCAAAGTTACCTCCCTCCCTTCTGGAAATTATCCAGGTGGTGTGAGCTGGATCAATATTGAGGATATATATGTATATTAAAAATTATGGACATTTCTAATTGTAAAATTGAAGAGACCATAGAAGGAAGAATAAAAATTCAAAAGGGTTGGCAACTTTCTTATAAAAATCTTGGATTTCTTAAAGGCATATACATTTTTATGAATTCTGCTCCATTTTATCCTCACAACAGAATGCAGAAAAGCTACAAGGATCCTTAAAATGAGACTACTTCCATAAACGTTTCCTCACATATTTTCCACTACTTGACCATCATCTATATCAAAGCAAATGAACCAAGATCACTATATGTATTTCCTCAGGAATCCCTTGAATAATAAAGGAGACATTCCAAGATCACTATCTTCTTGTAGAGTATAGGATTCTCATCATTTCTCCTTATCAGGGAAAAATAATGGAGAGATCCTCTCTCTCTTTCATTCCATGAGCTTCTCAATGTCCTTTTTTCGTGGATTACTTTAATTTGCTCAAAGAGCCTTTTCCCTTGTTGATAAACTTTGTTCTCTATTTATGTTTACATTTCGCTCAGGATGGAAATGATTGGTGAGTTGAGTACAGATAGAGATCGGAGAATGCAAGAGAAAAAAAGGTATCTGTTAAAAGGAGGAATGCGCCTTCAAGATATCTATCCCATTCCGACAGTCTTCTTTTTTTCTCCAAACACCACACAATTATTAAAGGTTCAAAGGGTTACCTTTTTCGAGACCAGAGATGATTTTTCTCTCTCTCTCTCTCTCTGCTTTCATCTCTCCCGTGTATCAAGCATTAAAAAGAGATGAAAGGCTTCATACTGTGAATTAAAGGGAAAAGAGAGAGATGCTCGTGGTGATACCATTATTGTTTATCATCGTCATTATCAAGACATCCCTTCATGGGATCTTTTGTCGGTTACAGGATCCCAATGGGTTGGCATAGTTCACGGGAAAAAATAAAGAGTACACAGGTGATCCTTGTCCACCAAAAGAGCTTGAAAATATCACTCTGTAATATTATAAGAGAGAGATGATTACATTAGGTAATGAGATTGCGTCCAGGGAATATTGTCTTGAAGGTGCATTAGCATAATGTGGATTTGGGATTATTCCTCATGGAGATTTTACAGAATGCTTTGAGAATCCCTTGAAAAAATAGAGTTTGGGAGAATAGGGGAATCCAGGTGGAAAACTTAGATAAAAGAACGTGGCAATCTTTTCCCTCTGGTTGCATCCCACTTTGACATTTTTTACTGACGAGCAGCTATCATCGTAGAAAAGTGAGAGAGCTGTCATGTGAATAAACTCTTTTCTGGTGATGATGACTGACTGTGAATATTTTTTCTGGGATTCTCCCCCTCTCTCTTTCTCCATTCAACTCAAAAACTCCATTTCCCCTGATCAGCTTGTTACGCACAAATGCATTCTATGGCTAATCTTCTGATTGATTTGAATCCATTATCTTTCCGATTCCCTGGTGGTGGAAAAATGAAGAGTAAAACTCCTCCGCATTTTATGATAGTGTTGAGGTAGTCAATAGAAGAGAAACAAAATGAGATGAAAGAAATGTAATATATTTTCGACAACTGTCATTTTTTTTTCATTTATCCTGGAAATGAACGTTGGGACAAGGGAAAGGCAGCTAAGTTACAGCATGTGATAATATTCTCAACGAAAATGACTCATCCTTGTTTCCTATGTAGAGAGACTAGAGAACAGGAATTGAGTGCATTCCCCTTCCTGTAAATAAGGAGGCTGGTTAAAACAAACTAGGGAATTTTACAAAATCGAATTTTATGAAACATTATAATTTCCCTGAATAGTGAGTGGAAAAAGGATTTTATTTAGAGTTTAGTTTTTTTAGTCTTGTCTCATTAAATCCTTTTTTCATCGAAAGTTTAAATGGCTTTGTTGAGTTTCCTCCAACTCCCAATTTTTCCTTGAAAGTCCCTTCATTGGTGACAGGATAGAAATGACTTGCGAAATTTTCCAGGGTTAAAAGATGAATACAAATGAAAAAAATAGAATGAGAGGGAAATAAAAGAAAATATAAAAGAGCCAGTGCCCCTACCTGTGTGAAACCTGCAGGAAATGACTAGTTTACAAAATATCATTTTATTCCACTTCTTCTCCGTATTGTACAAGGAGGAGATGAGGGAGAAGAAAAACAGTCTCGATTTGATTAACATTAGGTGAGAATGACATAACAAATTAGATGTGTTCAATGTTTTTCTTCTTTTGTTTCCAGTATATCCATTCTAATTGTGTAGTTGTACATGTTGCATATTCTCCTTTTGTTTGGAAATCTTGTACAAAAAAATCCTCTTGTTTTTTTAAACTTTCTCGACAATTGTTGTTTCACGGAAAAATGCATCTCCCCTTTTTTCCCATTCTTTGCGGATTTTTCGTTACGAGTTTAGAAAAATTGATGAATGAAAATACACCATCTTTCCCTTTTCCTATTTTCATGTTTAAATTAAACTAAAGGGTTGAGAAGGGATTGTTTTTATTCCTGTTTTCATTGTAAACTTTGTCCATTTTTTAGCCCTTAGTTAACAAAAGTGTTGTACGATACTCTCAACTATTATTGAAGTTGACAAGGTGTGAAAAAATGTGGGATTTCACGCTTTTTTTTTCTCTCTCTCTCTCTCGACAAACACAAGTGTCATGTTGGAAGCTTGGCAACTGTTAGTTTCAAATATTGAGATAAAGTACATCACATCTTAAACACTACCCCTTTATCCCACCATAACTTTCAAAGGGATTTAGTTTCCAGATGATGAAGCAAAAGTTCATTAATGGCTTCACAAAATAATTGGAGTAGTTTTCATATGCTCTTCCCTTCCAAACTGTACTCCCTTGACAACGGTATGTTCTACATGAGAGGAAATCTACATGACATGCTGGAGCCCTTTTTGTTCATGATATTTGACACCTTGCACATTTCCTCATCACTTTTATCCCCTCAGTCACTTGTGCATAGAGTTGTGTGCGTGTGCAAGCCCTCACATCTTTTAAGGATTTACGGCTCATCACCTTGAATTAAGCAGTTATACTTATAGGGGGAAAAAGTTAGCAATATTTTTGTCACAAAAAACCTAACCAACTTCCCCAATAAAGTGAAGGTGTGAAAGGGTTAAATCTACTCCTCTCTACAAGCTCGATTTTTTCATCCGTTCAAAAAACCTCCATTGTTTCTTCCATCATCCCTGTACAACATTTCTGTAAAGGGAAGACACAAGTCTAGAATCATTCATGACATTTGCCTCCTATTCCTCACAAGATGGTAGGCAACAGGTGTGCTCCTGTTAACACCTTTTTCAACTTCTCTCTCTGCTTTTGAGGAAATCAACCACTTTTTTTACAATCACAATATATCAAAGGAACAAGACGACTGAAGGAAGAAGGAGAAAAAACTTGTTGAGCTGTGTGTCTCAATGTGAGGATAAGATTATGCACACAAAGTACATGGCCTTTTTTCGCTGAGAGGAATGTATCCTTTTTTACAAGACCGGCACGCTTTGACTTTTGATGAGAGTGAGTAATCCACACGGGGAAAAAATGTTTTATGAAAATTGAGCTTTTTTCCAATTCCTCATCCTCTAGCTGTATTTTTTTTGTCGGTGAAGTCTTGCCCCTTTCTAATATGACGGCATATGTTGCTAGTCAGTATCAACTTTGTTCAATTAACAGCTCGTCAAGTGATTCCAATCCAGGCTCATCTAATCATCGTCGACATGACGAGGATGAGAATGGAATTTGTGAAATGTGCAATAAACAAGGGAACAAATGGGAAACTAACGACGTGTGAGAAATGACCAGAGAAGTTATTCTTTCCTAAAGCTACAAATATATAATGAGTAGAAGAGATGGAAGGATTTATGTCATTTGAAAAGAGAGGGATTGGAAGGTTAATCAATTTTTTCATTTCAATTTCATTCCGCTAATCACAATCCTTTAAATCACACCAAAGACTAATACACTTTTTATCGTTGGGAGGTTAGCCCGATAAAAGTATGTTGAGGGGTATGTTCAATGTTGAACCTTGGACGTTTTTCAAAACGATGAAATTACTTTGCCACTTGTCCGTTCTGAGGATGAGGAGTTGTAAACACAGTTTTTATTGTTGACTCGGAAATATTTAGAAAAGAGAAACAGAAAGTTTGAGAGAGGTTTAAAGGGAATGATAATTGAGTTGGTGATATGAGGATGGTCCCGAGGCAAAAAAATCTTGTGGTCAGTCACACTCTCTTGTGGGTTTTTATGGTGGTCAACTTCATAAATTAGATTAGTGTAGATGAGCTCTCAAATGGAGGTGTATTTTCTTTCAAAGTTAAAAAAAAACACTTCCTCCAGGCTCTTCCATTACATTGGAGGGATGTAAGTTGGATTTTTAACGTGTGGAGGAAAAAGTGTGAATGAAAAAAAATCAAGATGAGATTCAAGAAAGCTTATATATTTACTCCTGGAACTGCGTTCTTTTGAGTGACATGAGGACTGGAGGAAATTTTAAAAAACGTAAAGTTTTTCTTTAGTAATTAATGATCACATGGTCACCTCTGATCCTTTGGATTTTTGTTCAAGTGAGATGATTTATGTTGCACAAGCTACTCGCATCTTTTGAAAGATAATATTTCAACAGAGCAACCATGACCAAAGACATTGAAAGGTTTATTTAAATTCTAACAAATGTAATCACCACTTCAAACTTGACCGGCTAAATGCAGTTTAAAAAGAATGGAAATTTATGACCACTTGTGAAAACCGTAATAAAGTGTGAAAAAGTGTTGAAATCCCTCATTATATTAGCACAACTGGAGTGGTTAAACATGGCCAACTTGTTTTTAATCGGGAATAATAAAACAAGCAATTCTCTTCAACGTCTACTAGTTACAAACAAAATCTAGTTTTTTCATCATTAGCACCCAATCCACCTTAAAATTAATTGCCCAAGTAGGGTACAATCTTTCTTACATGGCAATGTACTCTGTCTAATTGCTCCATTCACTTTAGCATGCAATAAAAGAGAGAAAAGTCGGATATTGCGGGATAACTGAATAGGTGCATTTTTCCAACAGGTTTTCTAATTCCTACTTTTTTTTATCTAAAGAAATTAGAGATTGTTCCGATTGATCCTCTTTGCAATTTTGGAAAAGCGGTAAAAAAATAATTCTACAATTGCAACAAGGTTGCATAACTCTAGTGCAAGTTAACTGTGTGGAAGCAAGAAAAAGAGAATCATTAAAAAAATGTTTGGCACTTCTTCCCTCTTTCTAGAGTGGGCCTGGAGGGCATAAAGAATTAACTTGTAATCCAACATGGATATCAATTCGGCAAGGTATTTTCTCCTAATCAGTGGGACGAGTGGCGGTCTTTGAAAATGGCGAGTGGAGGGCAATTATTAGAGGGATTTCCTTTCCTAACATGCTATCCACCTTGAGGTTTCCTTGAAAGTTTTACAATTCTCTATGATGATTTCTCAATTTCTCCATTTTTCCCTCTGCAAACTCTATCATTAGAGAAGCAAAGTATCAGCATATGCTCTGCTGAGTTATGTGCATCCGGTTTAGAAAAAATGTAATGAGGTAACCGGGGGAAAATTGGAACTTGTACTCAGGAACACATTCCTCCATGAAGCCCTATTTTCAAATCTGGTTTTGAAGACGTCATCAATTTTATTTATATTTCGCATAGCTCTAGTTTTCCTTCAGAAAATTTCCACTCAAGGACCTTTTACTACGAAACCTAGGGATTTCTAGGTCATCCAAGGGCTCCATTTGAGAATTCCTTTATATTATAACCTCTCTTGGTAATTGTGTCTATGACTAGAACCTTTGTGCCAAACAATATCCTTTTCTTCCTCCCTCCACAGCGCCAGTCCTGATGGAAAAAAGGTAATAAAGATGCGGCATTTTTCCCACAGAGAAGATCCCATTTACAACTTACTTTTTCTGACATCCATGTCCAGCATGACAACAGGGTCGTAAAACAATTGAAGTATTTATTACTCTGTAAGTCTTGTTGTCCACAATGATTTTTTTCCTCCTTGTGTGTCTTCCTTGTCCCAAGTGTCTTGAGGATTGTCTTGTGATGGGCTAATTCCGCCAAAACAAAATCCCTCCTTATCTAGCTCAACTCTCATGGAAAGATTGTTTATCATTTTTCTTTTAACAAGATCCTCCATTCCCTCTCAAGCTAAAAATTTTCCCCTTTTAAAGGAAACCTACTTTCAAAATATTTTCAGATAAGAATCAAAAAATTTATATGCTCCCTTCCTCAACTTTATTACATCATGCTTGTGACAAGGGAAGAAAAAATTGTTCCAAAAATACATTCTCCATTCCTCTGAGCAGAGAACAACGTTTTCTTTCAACAAGCTTGTTTGTTCAAGAACAAAAAAGGAGAATAAAGAACGGCTCTTGTACATTTTTTTTCTCCTTCTTATTTTGGCTACTCTCTGATTTCGAAGAGTGATACCGTTCTCTATTTTGGATTTTGCATTACCATCATTATATGCACATATGCAGCTATATATTTTCAAGTCAGCAATCAAATCTCATCATACAAGCTTATTTTCTTCCTCGGCTGTCTCATCACCACCACATCATTTCGCAGGAGGATGATTACCCTGCAATAGATTGCAGTAGACTTGCTCATATATATATGTTGTATGTTAAGAAAGACAAAGCCATCACATTGTTCTTCTGATTGGGATTACACTTGTAAGACATGTGAAGAAACAATGGACAATTATTATCAACTTTGGTTTTCCGCTCTTGTCCTCCTCATCATGATCATCATCATCACCTTGTATTGAATCATTTTATGATTATAATCAAACACCGCATCATCGCCTGATAAACAACAAAAAAACACAATCATTTTGGAAAAATGTGTGCACATATATATTCCTAAATAAAATATCATCCTTTACCAGTGAGCAACCTTTTTGCATGATGACAACCACATTGTCGGCTGATCTCTGAGAAAATAGAGGTGAAAAAAGAGTTGAAGAGGATGATATGGATCAAGATATGTTTTCTCTACTCATATTTGAGATTTGTAGTGTTGAGGATATTATGCAAGAGAATGTGATGATGATGATGATGCAGTTCAAGTCATGCTTGAATGCAGATGGGAGGTGCTAATTGCTAACTGCCTTAAGGGCCTGTTCTATACCTTTTGATATTCCACTTGCTCATCTTCCCAAGACTTTTTATGTCCCAATACCTGAGCGATGTGGTTGTCTTTTTAAAAAATAGCCCTTGAGGGGAAGATTTTTGATTTGGAATCAAAAAGATTTTTTTCTCTTTCAAACCAAGTGCATTCCATCCAACAACCGTTTTCCCAACCTCTTTCATTATAATCTAATGAAAAAAATATCAAGTTTAATTAATCACCAAGATAAAAATATATTAAACACGAGACGCACAAGCTTACGTCTTCGTAGGCTATTTGACGCTGAAATGGCTGAAAGAGTTTTATGGTGAAATGGTAGTAATTATTTACGCATTGTCATTCCATTCTAGCCTCAAGAGATGAGTGAGTGCCATCCCTAATATGATTATTTATCGTGGATTCTTCAACTGAACATGTTGAGTGTTGTCATAAATCTTGACTATGAGGGAGACTTGTTGCTCATCCTTTTTTAAATACAAGTGTTAGCCCACATTATAAGGATATTAGTGTGTAGTCATTCAACTTAGACTTGGGCAGTTTTTTTTCTTCGTAAAAAATTGCACTAGCTTCGGCATCTTCAAATCAACGAAAAAGCTTATATTTGAGGTACTGGACTAGCAAAAGATGGAGTGCATCTTGTGCGGAATATTTTTCCATTTGAATCTGTTTTTCTCGCCTTGTTACATGAACATGGGAACAAAATAAAAGTTAAGAGCGAACAAATGCACTTCACATATATATATGTATTGCCTCGCCCTCTTCAAAAGCCTGCCCTTGGCGTCAGTCTTCTTCGTATGGTGCAAGACTCGAAAAGTGGTTTTTTCTTCTCTAATACACCTATCACCCTTTCAAATCTGCATTTTTGCCTCTGTATGTATACCTTCTTAATGACAAACGGTGCGAATGCTAATCCTCTCAGAGAATGTTGTAGGATGTGGAGAGAGAGAGAGAGAGAGAGGAAATGATATAATGAAGCCGCATCTTCATAATCCTCATCTCTCCCCTCATCTCTCTCACATCAACACGGGAGAATGAGTAAAGCGTGCATTTGGGATCTGTGCTGATGTGATGATATCAGAACACCGCCCATTATTATCAACGTGATCATGATGATATGTCCAACGTTGTGGTTGTGGGATGCGGAAAATCACTGTGATTTTCTTTAGAAAAAAAACATCCTCTTGGTCACTTGTCGTGTTTTTCGTGATGTGAAGGTTGGATTTGTGGAGGATGAGAGAAGTGAGATTTTTTATGTCTGCCTCTCTCATACTTTCCTAGAGTGAGGTGACGGTGGAGGATTTTACTGGAAAATTTTTGCAATTTCTATTCTCAAAGCGTTATTGAATGTCGGCAATTGTTCAAGTTATTCTTGTCCTGGTAGACTTATTACAGTGTTTCATTGGTTGCTTGGGCTTAATTGACTAGAGAAAATGGAGGAGCTTGTTGGATTTTTCAAGTGAGGAAATGCCGGTCATAAATTACTCCCTAGTTTGAAGCTACCTCAACTCAACTTGCTCTCATAACAACAAAAGCATAGCCGAATGTAGCTTTTTAAAAAATGCAATTTTTTCTTCTTCCTCTAAACACTATCTCAATATTAATCTTTAAACATAATGAGTATCACCTACAGAGCCATCTACGAATAAATCCCGATGAAAAATCACCTCGTAACAATTACAAGTCCGCAATGTCCTATTATCTTGGTAATCACATATATGAGCATTAATTGGTGTACTTCTACAATGGCCAGAATGGGAGAGAAAAAATCCAGAGTATCATTGTCCATCTCCATTATTACATTTTACTTGTGTGCTCCTACCATTTTCAAAGTTGACTAATTAGTCAGATATGCAAACTACGTGCCTACTTGGCAATTCATGTTTTTACTCACGAGTTATTACACTCAAGCTGCTCACCACATTTTGCACTTTCTTATCATTCCTCTCCTCTCGCCTCACGTCTCACGATCCATCTACTTCAAAACAAAAAAAAATGTTGAAAGCTTTGCAATGTAATGAAGCTTCCCTTCCTCACAAGTACAATGCAAGCACACACCTTTTCCCAGTTATACAGGCTAAGAAAAACAAAGAGAAAAAAATTGAAACGTGGAGTTCATGCATGGATTCCTTAAAAGAATAAACAAGTGTCCAGCTTTTACTCTGGATTTTATATTACAGACAAGATAATGATTCGTGTAGGACAAAAAGATTGGAGGTTAATTTAAAAAGATAGGAATTCAGGCACACTTATGCTTGAGAATGTCCAGAAAATATGTGAAGGGACTTGTACACATTAAAATCAAGGAAAATTGAGGATGGTCTAGAATCCTTGCTTTTTTATATTCTCATTAGCAGGATTAGCCTATCCTGGATTATTTTATTCCACTCTGAATCATACATCATGCTATCTATTTTTCTCTACGTTGGAAAGATATATGATGTAGCCATCTTGCACATTTTTCCTTTGAGGCTTCTCCCATCCCGTTTTCTTTTTCCTGTCCTGAAGGAATATCTGCATAAAATGTGGAGGAAGGAGGTACTTGACTTTTTAGAGGCGTAGCGAGATACACATGAAAAATACGTAAGAGGAAAGTAGATATATATTATTATTATTATGTCTGGAAGGCTCAGTTTTTTGCACAATGTCCACCCCACTATATCCACTATAGGGGGATAACTTGCAAACATTACAATATCAACTCCGTTTTTCAACAAGGAAAAAGAACTGCACATGTCTACTTTTCTTTACCTCTTGTAACCATCATCTCCAAGAAGAGGAGAGATGATATCAGCAAAAGAATATATAAATGTGCTTGTCTCTCCTCATCCACTAAGCATCATCAAGAAGAAGAAGAAAAAAAATCACTTTTCAAATTTTTCTCAATTGCATTAGGGGAATATACAAGGATAAAAAAGGAGGATTAAACAAGTTTGCAAAAATCCCTTCAAGGCTTTCACGCTCCTCACTTGAAAAGCTTTAATCCATTCTCCACATCTTTCATGTATAAAAATCCACTGTTTTCAAGCTGGCTATCGAGTTACGACAAGCTTTTCACTGGAAACTCTAATTTTTTTTTCGTCAAGTCTTTTCTCTCAGTTATTTTACGAGCTTTGCCATTCCCACAGTTGAAAAAGGTGAATAAATTATACACACATGTTTCCAGCCATGTTGGGAAATGAAAATCGTTAGATGATATTCCGCTCAAGGTTATAAATTTTTTGTAATGAAAATCCCTTGGTTACTTGGAATGTTTAAGGAAGCGAGTGACCCAACTCCTGTCACAGCTCCTGGGGGTAATTGTCATGTCACTTGACATAATTTCCTTTGCACTGTCATCCATCATTTTTCTCATAGGGGAATACAGCTCTTTCTTCCTTTTTGTCTTCTCTCATCAACATTCCTAATGTGACATATGACATTTAAAAGAATGGCAAGTTTTTTTCTCCATATTTTGCTTTGTCATTATAGCCCAACTATCATTGACAATTGTAATCAATTCAAGGGAATATGAAAATGGTGACGGTTTTTTTGTCGAAAGCTACTTGATATTTTCCTGTGGTGACGGATACTTGAGGATGACATGACGTGACTTTTTAAATATATATAATTCCACCCCCGCTATTTTCCAAGTTGAATTTCAATCTTTATAAGAAACAACCCGTTGAAAAATTATATGGATAAAAAATTCTTTTGCCTTTTCCACCGTACACCTCATCACTCAAGATTACCCGCCTGCTGAGGTGTGCATTTTTTCCAATGAATATTGTGACGAGACAGGGAACGAAAAAAAAATCAAAATTCACGATTGGAATTTTTCAGTATGACTTCACTTGACCCATTGTTCATCATCGGTTTTGTTCACGGGGTAGAAATGACTATTTTTCTTGAAACCTCTTTGTCAAGAGCAATCTACCGTCACGACTTTTGTCACATACTTGGCTTCCTTCATGACCAAAAAAATCCGATACTTGAGGATAATTTTCAACAAAGATGTTGTTTGCCATTTACATTGTTTTTTTTGTGAAGTGACATCAATTGAATATAATGTTAGCGATGAATGTCTTGCACGACTTTATAAAGATGTTCTCTTTTTGTTCATCATAGCTAATGATTTTTTCTCTATTTTTCTCTCTTACAGATTCCGAATAGACAATACAGATCACATTATCGATGTAAATCGGGATAATCTACCATATGATCAGGTCAACCTCATTTGTCCCGTGTATGCTCCTGGGACGAAGGAAGAAGATGCAGAGAAATATATCATCTATAACGTAAGTACCTTTTAAACTTGTCACCTTTGCTTTTCGCTTTGGCAAAAGTTCCGCTTAAGCTTCACTTTAAAAGAAAAATTGTCCACGATTTGGAATTCCATTCTATTGTTTGGAAAAAAGTACCTTGAAATCTTATTTGCATATGGATTCCGTCCCGATGAGCAATCATGACCATTTTAAACATTTTTCTTTTCCATTCACTCGTAAGCTGTCTCACAAGAGAAAAGAGAAAATTGACAGTTTACATCCTTATTTCATTTCATCCACATTTACTTTTGACATTTCCCTCAAGAACAAAGTGTATTCCTGTGCAATTTCCATTTCTTCTTAATCATCTCACTTGTCTCGTTAGTCAACTCGTTTCAATTCATTCTTCAAGCTAAAAGCAGATCAATACAGATGATTGTTTTTATGGAGGGAGTTCAACCTAAAAAAAAACTCACGTGAAAAACATTTTCCTCTTTGTTTAGATTAAACTTTGACAATCTCTCGCTGCGCAAAAGAGAGGCTTGTCAACTTACTCCGTTGCTCAGGAAGCAGGGGAATGTTTTGATGGAAAAACTCTTTGTTTTTACTTTTCCTTCCTTCCTTCATCCAGTTTATCTTCCGCTGTTAGCTTTCCCTAAGTTTCATCAAGTTGAGCTTTTTTCCGGGAGTGAAAAAGTAGATGTTTTTTTGCGAGAGCTGAACAGAACAGAAAGCTGTTAGAAAGTAGGGACATTAATAGTAGGAGCAGTCAATAATGTGATATTGTCATCGTCATATCACTTGAGTTACCATCATCCTTCCATTTTCTCTTCACAAATCCTCACATTTTCGTCTTTCCAGGTAGTTTGAAAACCAAGTTGGAGATGGTAATGATGAGGGGATGGGAAAATAAGTAAACATCTCCAAAGTGACTTGTCTTGTCGGTATGTCATCAAGAGACACTTGTACCACGTCGCTCGAGTATAGTGCACCAGGTATTGTCACCCGATATGAGGGAAGTACTTTACCAAAGAAAAAAATCATTTTGGGAAAGAGGGACTAAAAAGAGCAACTTCTCCATCATCATCCATTCATTCGCACACTTAAAGCTGAGAGGAGATACAGCGTGAAGCTCTTAGCTATGTTTTTTTTCTTGGGTGGAAAAAAGGGAGAAAAAATTTAAGGTGGGGATGATGCCAGGATAATCTCCAAGGCTTTTGTAAGGCAAGGCAAAGCACTTGAGGCAAGGAAAATATTTCCGAGTTTTTATTGATTGATGCTTGCATTCCGTTGAGGGATGAAGTTTGGAAGAAATCCAGTTTTCAATTATAACCAGGAAATGAGTGACGTTATCAAGGGGATACTTACAAGTGGACTGCATTTACAACAAATTGTTACCAAGTGGAGAAATTTTTAGATATTTTTTAAAAAGAAATATGCACTTTATAAAAGTAGATGGTATGAAGACAAGTGGCAATTTTTTATATGAAATATTCGTAGAATTCATGTTTTTTCGCATATTCCCATTTCCCTCATGCCCGTGTAGCTTGACAGTAGATAAAAGCAGGAAAGAGGAGTAATGGCGGTTATGCATCATTTATTCATGACTAGATATTCTGGGAAATGAAGGGAGAAAGGATTTTCATTCCATTTCTGCTACAAAGCTGGAGAATTCGTTTTGAATAACAAAAGAACCTCCAAATGCGCATTTGTTGTCGAGGTTTTTTTCCTCAAACAATGCTAATGCATATTCCTTGCGTGAATGAGTTCCTTTTCGAGTAAAAAGAGTAACCTTTTATTACCACTTTTCTCCATTTTTGTTTACATTTGTTACCCACCATTTGGTTCAAAAATCTTTTAAAAGTAGAAGAAGAATGTGTGATTTTGCTTTTAAAATTTCGCAATCCTTTCCCTAGTCACAAGGAAAGGAAATCGAAAATGTTTTTTTTTTTTTCAAAATAACTTAACACATTTCCTGATGAGAGCATCATGACTGTGACGAGTTTCGCAAATAAATTATCTCCTTCATTATTTTCATTATTATTATTAGATTGCACGACTTTTCAAAGGGTTGAAGCGTGCAAGGCAAATTTTCTTTTTGTGTTGACACTTTTGAACCCAACCTGATCCACATTTTCGACGATATCCCCACATATTAGAGATTGTCAATCAGGCCAAAATATTTCCCTAGTGTTCATTTAATTTGTATCGTTCCCCTTTTCATAATATTAAACTCACATAATAACAATTTTCGTTGTTGAAGGAAAAATATCAATTCTGTATTTTCAAATAGTAACTCTAAGACAGGGAGAAGAAAAAAATCGTGCAAAAAAGGGTCAAAACTTTAATGAGAAATCGTGAGGTAATTTTTGCTCTGATTTGGAACTCAAAATCGTGACTAAAATGTCGATACTGAGAACTCAACTATTTTCCATACTTTTTCACCTTCTTCCACACAAATATGCGTTATAGGAGCCAGCATACGATAACTATTTCAACTGAAAACAAATTCCTCCCAACTTTCTCTCTTCTATATTATGTGATATTTTCTCAGACAAAAAATTAGTTCAACTAATTGAGTAATTTGCATGATCAAAATATATTATGATTAGTGCTGTCATCTCTCACCCAGGGATGATTGTCTATTGCAAAAATCTGTAAAGTTGTGAGATGATGTGATTTACATGCAAACTCCACTCAAAAACATGATGCACAAACAAGACAAAAATCATTACGAAACTTATTTTTCTCTGAAATCAAAAGCCTCGTTGAATAAATTAAGACAAATATCGAGAGAAATTGTGAGACACGTATTTAGCAAAAAAAATCATGATTTCCTGAGAATTGACTCACCTCATGGGAACGTGTCGTTTAATAAATAAGAGATGAAGATTCCACCTCAATTCATGTACAGTCATCATGACAAGGATAAAGAATGACTCATTCTACAATCCAGGCTATTATCAAATATGTGTACCTCTTGAATATGATCTTTAATGCCTTAGCCCATCAATCACAAAAACAATTTCATTGAGCATAACGCCACCTGAAAATCTCATAAAAATCTTAGTCTCTTCATTACTCACTTCATTTTCGGAGGAAGTGGTAGGAGTGTTTGTACAAAGTGTTTACATCTGAGCAAAGATCCTGTCATTCGTTTTTTTCCTGAGGGAGGCTTGACTAGGAAAAAAATGTAAATTAATATATACAACCCTACCAGACAGTCTTAAGGATGTTCTTTTGATGACATGTGTACCTCAACTTAAATGAAAAAAGCAAACAGATAAGTATAATGTTGCATGGATGAAAGGGTTGGTTGGAATAGACAAGTTTTGAAAGTAATAATTTACACTTCTTCCTC
Source organism: Sinodicranocentrus sp. ZH6 (assembly GCA_027743935.1). Classification (NCBI taxonomy): domain Eukaryota; kingdom Metazoa; phylum Arthropoda; class Collembola; order Entomobryomorpha; family Entomobryidae; genus Sinodicranocentrus; species Sinodicranocentrus sp. ZH6. The sequence continues at coordinate 135,897 of JAHZNA010002200.1, forward strand.
CATTCTGCGCTCTTTGCAAAGGAATTGTGAATCTTTTGTTGCATATGGGATTTTTCTTCTTCAAGTAACTAGAACAAGTCTTGAGTCAGGGGCTAGCTTGATATGTTACTTGACTTTTGCAATTGTTCATACGCTCATATTTACCTGTTCAAGGTGCGTAGGATTCTGAGAATAAAATGGGAATTGGTGAGGAATCAACTTTATTATAAGTTTTGGCCCACATTCTTTTCTAGAGAGAGAGGGATTGGAGGGCGCCATCGGATTTAATCGGTGGTAGAATAGAGTTAAAAATATTTAGAAAAAATGGTTCACACGTTGTGGACTCTAATTAGACCTCTAATTACTTCCCGTGTGGTAAGAAGGTGGGAATGTTAGGGATGAAATTCAGCCACATTCCGAACTTTAAAGATTCCAAACTCAAAAATAATGGTGTGTGCTTGATAGATTTTTTTAAAACTAGAGTATAAACTCACATGATATGTGATAACCCTCTTTTTTCTAATGACCCTCTCCTATTGGGCTAGACTCATTGAGAAAAAAACTACCCATGTTAGCTTGCGTTGGGTGTTGAAGACGAGGAATTTTTGTTGTGAATCAATCCCATTGTGCAATTTTTCGCTCGATGGTCGTGTAGTCGTTGGCTTGTTAACACAAATTACATCATTCTACCTGACTATCTGCATGATGAACATCATGACAAGTTGTGGACATGATGAGAGCAAGCTATGCACATTTTTTAGCCCTATTCTCTCTCAGATTTAGTCGACCACATTGAATAGGAATACTGAGAAAGGAATAAATAGGGAAATTCGAATGGTAAATATGCAATGATTATCATCATGACTTGAGCCATCTTGTGTAAATATATGAGGATGGCAGGTAATAACCGTCAAAATTCATGATGGAGCATGAAGGGGGTCAACTGTAATAAGAGGGTTCCCTCCTCTCCGATACATGGCTGTTTTTCACCAAGCCGGTTCTTTACATTTTCGCGTAAAGGAAGACAGGAAAGATGAAATATATTGGGAGTCGTATAGGCTAAAATTCCATATAGATTTTTGGTGGGGTTATTCCTCCACAGGATTTTATTTTTCTGGGTCAGTTGTTCGTGACCATGTGCTTTTCCCTCTCGTCATCATCATATCATCTTCTGATCAGATCATCAGAGTGACTTGATGAGTGAGTAAAGTAGCCCGAGTAGTGGGCTTTTGCTTGTATGCACCAGCAGGGTGGCAAATTAACTACATTTTTTTCTCAATGAAACACTCCACTTCAACTTTCAGTGTAGATCTTCAACTTTCAGTGTAGATATTGTGTAGATCACGTTTACATTGTCAGATGTACATGGGAGCGAGTATAATTACATTATTTATTAGAACAGCTATTTTATTTTACAAGTGGTAGAAATGCATTCTGAGAAGGGGCAACACTACTCATTTAACGGAACAAAATCCCAACCTGGGCTTGGTTCAGGTGGATTTTTTATTGAGTGGAATTTCTGCGGCAGAGATTTTAATTCGAGAATATGACCAAGGTAGAGAATATTTTTTGTCTGTGAATGTGTGCACATTTGGTTAATGGATTTCTTGGAATGTTTGACAACAGGGATTTATTTTGGAAAGGGAAACAGAGAGGAATTTAGATTAATGGCATGCTAATTGTCGCCACTGATTAAATTGAAATGGAAGATTTTGTCTCATGAGAGGGGAGAGGATACACCTTTTGGATGAGGGTGGTTGTTATATTCTTGTCGAGTTTTTTGGCAGCACTTCCCTCCAACTTTTTTAGTTAGTCACTTTTCTTTTTGGAGGGTATTGCATGTTTCCAATTACCCAAACTCAATTCCACCTACTTCCGGAGAAAATAATAGGAAACTGGAAGGAGGAAATTTATCTGAAAAATGCAAAACTCCGAAAATCGAATAACTTGTTTGAACTCTTCCCCTCCCCATATTTTTTCGAGCTTTTCTTAAAGAGAGGAAGAGTATGACGTAATCTGTCCCTTTCAATAGCTGGTCTCCTTTGAGAATGAATGTTTCCTCTTTTGGTCACGCCACCACAGGAATAGAAATAGTCCTTAAGTTTTAAAAGTCTACCGGGAAGCTGGTCCATTCCCTTGACACAAGCAACAATGGAAATAATAGACTAATAATAATGAGAATGACAAAAGAGAAGACATGCACTTTTCTGGATGCAGTCCCACAGGGAATATTTTGTGTGTGTGTGTTCCCTCCTGTAAAACTGTACAGTAAAGACAAAAGAGAAAAGCAATTTCATTTGCGATATTTTGCATTCAACATATGCCCCCTTAGTGGTATCTCCTACTCTTGCGCAATTTTTCTAACAAGAGGGAATTGCGGATTTTATACATACTATGGGGTAATCTCATTCCAGGAAAATCTCTTTTTTTCTTTCATCTAAATCCCTATTTTCGTCCCAGTTGAGAAATATACAGTCACTATAGTCAGTCATCAGCCTAGTTTTTTTCTTGACAAAATGCAGAAACATCTGAAAATAGCTTTTTTAAATCTCTACAGACTTTACATATGTCTTTATCATGTGTCACCTTGAGACCGGCATTACCTAGTTGTGGGATAAAAAATATTGTAAAAAAATGTATACAACGATTTTTGCTGATTAGCAGAAGAAATCTTTAGTGGAGAATCCTCCATAAAAAGATTAGTCTGCTATATTTACTCAAATCCTTTGTCAACTTCATTTCATGCAGCTGTACAATATTCAACAATGAAGATGATTATGTTGCCATAAGTAAATTTGGCTTTACTCACACATGAGCATATTGTCCCTTGTCTGCGTATTCAACGAGAGACTATATTTCAACAAAATCATCATCCATTTGCATATAAATCACCAAAGTTTTCCTCAACAAGGATGAGAATCGAGAGGAGAGAAACTCATCGTGATCATGTTTGTTGATATTTTTTTCAACTCCAATAGACAATCAGCAGTTTTGCTCAAGTCAGACAAACTAAAAGTCAAAATTAAGTTTTTTCCTCTCTTCTTCATTCCCAATTCGTGTGTTCTCATACGACAAAAGTTTACTTCAAGAGGGAGGAGTCTCTTTAAAAAAATCCTATACATTGCACATTCCTCTTGATTTAAAATGAGTGTTTTCAGTCATTGCGTTATCAGTCGGGGAAAAAAGTCAACTTTTTTTCTCTCCTCCTCTTCCCTGCTTAAAGATATGCGATGAGGATACAAAGTGGAGAATGAATTTATCTTAACCTCGTCTTCTCCCAAATTTTCTAGAAATTGGACATGATTTAGTAATTTGGGAATTGCTAATTTATGCAAAGTAAGGGAAATCACAGGGTCGTTTTCTTTGTGACTGGGTGAGCTCTCTTCACTCCTAAGTTTTTTCCTGATGATCCCACTGATGATTGGAGTATTGAGAAAAAATCCTACATCAAATCTTATAACCGGGATTTTACCAAGCTTCATGTCTTGACTAATTAGCATGGGGCATTAAAATTGTAAACTTTGGAGACAATTTTTTAGCCCTCAAAAAAGTTGAGATTTTTCAACAATAAAAAGTTGCACAACAATGGAGTCGAAACAAGCGCCAGAATTTATTTAACATGAGGGGATTCTTTTGGCGAGTGTTTTTCGACATTTTGACACCCCTTAGCAGAGAACTCTTTTCCTCCTCAATTATTGGATAACTTTGGGTAGGCACAAGGTGCACAAGAAAATTGTGATGTGTGATGAACACGAAGGAAAAAAATGAAAGTGTTTTTTTTATATATTTTGTAATAAAATAAAAGCCCATCTATATCTCTTCAAGTGATGATTGTGACTATCATCATGAGGTAGTAAATCACCATCCAATTTATAATACATAATATTGCAATGGAAAAAAGCAAGGCGGGGATTTAATTCTCATTCATTTTCTTGTTATTATCTTAATTAAAGCAAAAAATATTGATGCAAATTATGTCTATTTACGTTTGCCTAGATCACGTCTCTATCTCCCTACCTTCATCGTCGTGAACTGTACAAGAGGGAAATACAGCTACATATTTGCAACAAAAAAATAATGGCAATGTATCGTGTTGTTATTTATCATTTTGATAATCATCATAATTTGTTTCTCTCTTTTTTAGCATCCCCTCGACAAAAAGAGGTGGTCACTTGTGTTGTCAACATTTTAGAGCGTGTAAATAGGGAAAAATTGTTTGCCTCGGTAAAACAAAATTGACATGGAAATGGTTTCATCAACTTTGAGTTACTTTTTTATATGAGCATTATCAAGCTTACAAGATTATCATACAGCCAAGGAAATTATCACGTGAAGCATTAAAGTCGTTTCGTAAGTCGTGAACGTGTCCTCGCACGTAGGTTCATTATGCGTAAAATGGGAGTGGCAAAGAGGGAAAATCAAAATCACACGCTTTCTAATAAATAAAAGAATTCATGTCGTTTGCAAATTGAGCCGTCTTTGACTCACTTCAGTAAAGGCCGACTGGACTAAATTTCCTAAAATGACAAAAAATTGTCAAGGATTCCTTCAAAAAAATTATATATCTCCTTGAAATGTGCATATTACATTATAGCAAATTCCCCAAGCTTTACATTTTTGCAATTTGTTCAAGTCAAATTAACTTTTTCCCATGTATGATTAATCGTATGAAAAAAGACTCTCTCAGAACTTGGTTGATTTTCCCGAGAAACTTCTCTCCCATTTTTTCTAAACGAAAAACCTCATATCCACGTAATGCTAGTCAGTTTGAAGAAAAAAAACAAGAATACATTTTTATCTCAAAAAGAAATCCCCCTTTGCAGAAACACAATAGGATTCTACGTGACTAGTCACATTGTCTATTCCTCCACGCACTATTTCATCAGAGGGGGAAAAGCCTAAAGTCTACTTCTAGGTTTATCTTTAGCCTTTTATTCTAAAGGGAATATTTTCAGACAAAAACTCAGAAAGAGGCGTTACGGGATAATGTAATAAACCACGTAATGAGTCTCACTTGGCACCACAACATCACCGCTTCAATATTCGTGTAAAATCCCAAAGAAAAAATATCCCTGTCGTCACCACCACCTCTAGCTTTACAAACTTCACTAGGTTGAGATGTAAAACAGGGGGAAAACGTGACGAGGATTTTTCCTTCGCAAAAAATCTTCTCAAAGCCACCCTTGTTTTCTCCTTATGTCGATTAAAACAAGATATAGTGAAGAATCAACTGTGAGGAAAACAATGTAGTTGGTTTTTTGTCAATCACGCATTTTACCCAGATCCATTCACCAAAATCATTTTCACTTGTTTTTTTTTCATTCTCCTGCCTTACTAACTTTAATCCTGTCGTCTTCGTTAGAACCTCATCCTTTGGTTTTTTAACTGCGAAAAAAAAGTTTTAGTGTATCCCTCGCATTCCCAGTTGTTCTCTTGTTATCACCAGATTGCGATAAAAGCAGGTTAATTAGTGTGAGTTGTACATGAATTTGTGAGAAAATGTGTGTAAAATGTGTTCAACTTAAATTACTCTGCATTATATATGGGGTATATCAGGAGGATAATAATCATGTTATTTTGCTATTGGCTGTTTGCATTTTTTCCTTGTAAAAATACACAACCAAAAATGCTCCGGCAATAAACAAGGAGGGGTATATGTATCTTAAAATTAAATTGTTTCCGCCTGGTATACAATTTCATCACGATGTGCGTACAGGACAATATTTTGTTTTTGTGTGTCAGCCAAACCTAAACATTTTTATTTCTTTGTCGTGCCGTGCTTACCTTGATAAGCGATCATGAGAGCAATTGATACATGGGATTTTCCTTCTAGCGCCAATAAGCCTTGTGTACGATTAAGGATAGCTTTTGCAATTTTATCAAAGTCCAAAATTAGGACATTTACTTGCTATTTATTTTAGTGTAACTTTGTTGACCAAATTCTCAACAAGGTCGCTCCTCTTGAATATTACGCTTCGTCAACTTCATAAATTGTTTTCGTTTTGCAACGAGCCAGACAAAAAATAATCATTAGTGAGAAACGGGACAAGATGATTTTTTCTTCTTTTTTCTTTCAAGGTTAATATTTATTATTGACGGGAATGGATCACGAAACGGTGTAAGGTTTAGTAATTTATGAAAATATCCGTTTCTCTCTTTCAACCAAAATGAATTATCCAAGGAGCAGCATCATCAAGAGGATTTTCTCTTTTGAGCAGTAGCTTACTTTTTTTATATATCTAATGAGAAAATCCCCTCTTGTGAGAAGCACAGTGGCAAAGAGTTTTTTGAAACTAGTTTTTCAAATTCAAGCTCTCCTTACCCCCCGCTGGCTGCTCACGACGATATTGATTTTTATTATAGGTTTTAAACCTAAAAGTCACCATCGTGCTTGATATTTTTTTATGGGAGGTGCACGAGGTCCACTCACAATCTTCCAATCAATATTACCCCAACAAATTCATTTCTCGCAAATTAAAAGCTCTTTTTTGAAAAATCCAGCAGTGCTGCTAACAAGATGAGATAAAAGAATATAAAAAAATAAGAAACCCTCAAGAGAGAATCTTTTCCTCTTATGAAATAATCATTATTACATGATTTACTCGTGATAGCCTAGGAGAGAAAAGCGTGTCAAGAGTGGGTTTATTTTGTCTGGTGACGTTGTGCCCAACAAACCCCACAAACTAAATTCTTCAGGAGCACATGCACGAATTTTTATTTATTCATATTACCACCGTTCAGCAAGAGCAGAGGAGATGTCTCAGTTTTTTTGTAAAGGGTTCAGCAGAATTATCATATTACAACATTTACCCCCTATTTCACCACCAGTGGCATCTCCGCCGTCATTACGAGCAACGGGAAAACAGTGGGAGGATCGTAAAACCATGTAAAATATCATTTTCATTCGAGAAAGCCAAGCCAATATGAGTTGACAGGGATCTCGTCCAACAAGCCGATACTCTCTCACAGTTTGTGGTGAGATGATATGACTTCACTCTTATTTTAAATATATATATATGATTTCCCTTCATATTCATAAATGAATTTGAGTGGGTGACCAAAGCCTCTGAAGGAGGATGATCATACACAAGACAATATATTATTTACACATTGATCATTACCCATCATCACGATGACTCCTTGGTTATCTTTTCTTTGACATTTTACGATGATGACTCATTTTTCTTTCAAAGCCACTGTGGTTGTTGTGGTTTTGAATAAAAAATTATGCCTTTTGAGTTTGCCCGAGTGTTCTTCAGGTTTTGATATATTCTGACTTTTGATGAAAGAGAGCCGCCTAAGCTGTTTTAGTGTTTGCAGGTGCAGGATTCCGCCTTGTAGAGAAGTGACAAGAGCAAATAATTGTTTTCAACTGTTTGGCTAATGACAAGAAACGGAATTTTTATTCAATGAGATGCTCTAACAAGGTTTTCAACTTGCATAAATCATTTTTTTCTTTAAGTCACCGTTAGTTTGAAACAAATGTAGTTTGTTTTTCAAGAGTTGATAGGGGGGCTGTGAATTGAGAAATTTTGTAATATTAAATGGAACAAATGGATTGAACTCAATTTCCAAAAATTAGATAAAAACTTTCATTTGGGATTTTGTCTCCCTTGAGGGGCTACTTATTGAGGGATGAATTTCATAATTTTGCACACACACTCACAGAGAATAATAAGATTCTTATTGAAAATCTCATGACTTATATAAAATATTTTATGTGAGAGTGCCCTCCAGCCTAGCACGATGTGGAGGAAACACTGTGTTTGTGTAATAAATCACGAGATTGTAATATGAATACAAAGAAGAAAAGCGAGAGGAGTTGTCCCTTTTTTAAAATTATGTTTAACTCTTGAGCACACATTTCTTTTTCTTCTTGAGACAGAAAATGGCTAAATAGATCATTTTTATGATGCCGAGAATGAGTTATGACTTTGTGGCTTTTTGGTTCTCCACCCGAAATGGATTTTGTGAATTCTAGAAACTTCCCTGGGATATCCTTCTTGCGCTAAAAAAAAATTAAATTGTGTGTGGAATGAGTAATAAATAATTCTCAAAAGAAATATTGATGTTTACTTGATAAAATGCAAATTGTCATCAATCCTCTCTCTCTCTCTCTCTCTCTCCAATTTTGTCAAAAGGGAAGTCCCCCTTTGCAAAAGTCACGTGTGGTTTGAGCGTTGAAAAGGGTGGAGATGGGATAAGTTTGGTTATTGCATAATAAAATAACAAAATGAGGATAACTTCATTCTTCAACTGTTTTATGTGTAGACACGCATTTTTGTGGTAATGTCATGTACTGATATAACTTTCTGGATTTCTAAGGAAACGTATAATAAGTTAATTTCTTTTTAAAACAAAACTACTCCTGTTTTGAAAAAAAGTAAACCTTATAGGAAAAATATTTTTTACGCTTCTCTCCAAGCCTATTATTTTCACTCACTCCCCTTGCCCCTGTAATTAAGACATTGTTACTCTTTAAAGCAGTTCACCAGCTAAATATGGACACTACTACCAAGTGCAAGTAAAGGCACCATTAGAATGCAAAACAGAGAGATAACCAGAGCAGGGATTAGTTCACGACTTTTTGTAATTGAGACAGGAAAGGTTTTAATTTCTGACCACCTTTTTCTTTCCCCTTGTTTTTCCCCTTTATGAGAGTTTGACATGCACACACACAAATATTTACGAAATCGAGGTGAAGATGTTAAGAGCTATTTAGCATTCATCACGAGAGAAAATTGTGTGCACGCATTTTACCCCTTTCGTCCTCTTATATATATATACACACACACACACGCCACACAAAGATGTAATCAGGGCGACTATTGATTTTCTTAAAATGTACTTATAGAATCTAGACCAGGTAGATTTTACCCTTTGAATTAATTAAATGTAATATTCTCAGCTTAAATAATATTTCACCAATGAGCTAAAACCCTGAACTCTACCTATTGAGCCTTGTACTCCTTTATCTTATCCATTTAGAAAGGAAACATCAAAATTGCATTCTTTTCACATCTTATCCAAAAAGAAAGTCACTTCAAGATGGACAACGTGATGGAAAAAACACAATATTTTATCTTCCCTACCAACATTCTTTTTTTGACAAGCGGAAGACAGGGATGATAAGGAAGTCAGAGATTACCAAGGTGTGCAGATGCTTGCCAATGTCTGCAAATTACCTTGCTCTCCCTTCCACATAAACACACGCTCATTTTTTTCTCTTCTTCAAATGAAACATAAATTAATGTCATTAAAAAAGTGGCTAGTCTTTCTCCTTCCCATATCCTTGCCTCTTTTTATCCAACCTTTCATCGCTAATAAATGTGCTAATGATACAAGACTGAAGATCATTAAAACGCTGTGCTCTCGCTGCTGGAGCTCTGTCCACATGCTGATATGTGTGGAGCCTAATAGCAACCAAGAGTGCTACCATCCTGTATGCATGCCTGTTGGAGATAACACACCTGATGATATACAATCCACTGGACTTTCAACTAGTATTGTATTTTCCTCTATTGTTCTCATCAAAAATTGTAACATGATATGGTAGCTTTTTGGTTGTGAAATATGATTCACTTCTTCCCTAATTATCATAGGTAATTAAAATAGAGAAAATCAATTCTCGGCTTCTCTCCATATCATAAACTGACCTTTTTCATCTCTCTCTCAGAGATGGGCAAGTAAATGGAAATACGACTCAGGATTACTCATACACGTACATAGACTCACCAAGTTTAATGATACTTTCCACAGAGGAGAAACGTTGACTCAGCTTTTTCCATATATGAAACCCCTCCTCTTGCCTTAGCTTACTTGGGGTTGTCAATAAGTTTTAGAGATGGGATCCTCTCTCCTCTCAACTTTTCCCTCTCTTACACCATGGGAGGCTGGGCTTATTAATTAATCAAAAAGTATGATCAATACACAGACAGTAAATATCCATGAGTTCCAACGATCATCATTCTCATCATCATCATCATCATTCAAAGAACTGTCCCTAATGGTATAGCTACATGCATGGTAAAGCAGCTTTTCTTGGAGGATTTTCTACATTTGTGTGTGCGTAGGACTTGTCTATTGAGCCAAGTGAACTTGATAGTAATAATAATAATGCTCTCTCTCTCTCTCTCTCTCGAAGGAGAATAATAATGATAATTCCATCATGTGAGTAGGAGTGTATGAAAAAGCCAGCAGGAGACTTAGAGCTGGGTAGCCGATTAGAGAAATATATTGTGCTCGTTATGGAGACGATTCTTGGCTGATACGAGGTTCAAAAACTTGATGATGATGGGCTTCTCTTTTCGAGGTTTCCTTTGAGTATGTATTTCTCCACCTCATTCATTTTTCGCACAAGACCATCATCATCTTACATAGGAGTCTCCACTAAACTCACTTTTCGGTGAAGGGGAGACTCTCTCAGGGAGGAAGAGAGAGGAAGTAAGATAAGCGGTGGTGGTAGTGGTGGAGAAGCTTACAAGCTTCTGGAATTGTGAACTGGAGAAAAACATTGTGTATCATTATGAATATGTGAATGAGCATCAGCAGGAGTCATCCTTTAGGCGAGAGAAGGAGAAGGAAAAAATACTTCTACTTTAGCTTTTCCTTGATGATGTTGCAGAGAGGAGGATGATGATAATAATAATGATATCATATTGAAGTAAACCAATCCTTCCACATATGTGTATACATTCCAGCATCCGCTTATAAGTATCCAAGAGAATCCAAAGCATTATGTTATTGATGATGATCCGATTCCGTGGCTGTGGATGATGATGCTTCTCCATTTCCCCTATTTCCTCCGCCAACCATATCAAACACGAAATGCTAAATAGCAAAAGGTACCATTTTTGTTGTAAGGGACACTAATCTGTCTCTTAGTTTGTGTACAAGCATTCTCAAATGTTTCATTTCAACAGAATCCCGCGAAACGCAACAATTTCGAGGAAACTCCTTTTTCAAATGGGAATTGACAAAGATGTGCTTTGAGACGGAAAGTTTTTGGCTGGCTTTCACAAAATGGGTTGATGTGGAGTCATCAGATGAGAAAGTTTTATTTAGTAGATTACTACTTGTGATTTTTTTTTCGAGGTTAATTCCTTTCCTTTTTTTTTTAGTTTTTCCTCTTCCTAAAAACAACCTCAATGTCATTCATGTCTCGAGTGATGATCTGAGGAAAGTTTTCACTAGAGTATTTGCTCTCCATATGACTCACGTCCCTCTAAAAACACACCACAGCTATCATCCAGTTTTAATGAGCTATTTGGAATTGCTTCCATTTTTATATAAAGCAGTCATGAGGACAAGGGAATGTGAATGTAATAAAAAAAGACACACTGGGAAAATCTTCTACTCTGGTGTGGTGGCTAAAGAACGACATACATTTTGACGATTATTGCTACTGCCTCGCATCTCTAAAAAAAGTGACATTTGCTTGGGTACAAAAAATAGTTTGCACGAGATACCCCTTCCCTTCCAGGAATACTTAATATCATCTGATACGATGACTACTCCAGAGGAAGTACGTTGTTCGCTTGTAATTTCCGGATGAAAAGGCTATTAATGGAGAGAAGAAACCGGGTGACTTTTCCAACTTTTTATTCCAATGTGTCACTCATTTCCCACTTGTGTGACTGAGAGAGAGAGAGATACTCACTCAATTTTAAATACTTTCCTTCCCACTTATACTCCACAACTACTTTCATTTTCTCCAGGAATATAATCGTTTGTTTTTTCCCATGGAATAATATTAGGAAAGACAATTTCTTGTCCAGAAATGCACAGATGGATCAGGATATTACTCTAGATTTTATGACCACTGTGGAAAATGTTGTTTTTCTCTTTGGCAACACAAACATTCCCTCAAAACTTCACCACTCAACCTTCTGTCGTAAAACAGTTTGGATGGAGTGCACAAGCTAATAAAAACAAAGGAATGGTCGATCCAGTTTCCTGGATTTGATATGAGAACTCTTCAATTTGGAAATTTCCTTCTACAAAATACTCTGTTATTTTGAGAGAGAATTTCGTTTTCAAGTGAAAATTTGGAAATTGGGATAATTTCCATAATTTGAACTTGATTGCAGTTTCATCTCACCGCGCATATGGGCTTGCGTGTGTGAGAATTTTAACAATCCGATTCCAGTTTTTTTGTTAGCTTTACTTTAAACAAGAGGAGGTTGTGTGTCCAGGTATTTTTTTTCTCCGGCGACAACCCATGGTTTGTTTTTGTGTCGGGATAGAAAAAAGACGGAAAACACTTTTCATTCATTATATCCTTATTACCATTAGAGTAATCGCATGCATAATAATATTACCAAAGAGAAAAAGAGAATGATATGATGAATATGATGATCACTTGACATGAAGATTAGTGCTACACATGGGATTCCTAAGGTTGTCCTATTTATTAGCTTTGTTACACTTTTCCTCTTCAAAAAGACGCTCATATTGAGCCTCTTGGTGAAGTACTGGTTTAAAGAGTGATTATCTACATGCGAGGCTCAAAATAAATGCTAAATAAGTACCTTTGCTTTTTCACCTTTTATTTTTCCCTACAGTTCCTCCCTCCAATTCATTTTGAAGGGAGGATGTGTTGTGGAGAGTTTTAAAAAATATCCTTTTCATTTTTAAAATTATACTGTCCAGCTAAATTGCCCTTTTCAAAGTTCCCTTGTCTGTTTGCATAAGGCATGTAAACGACGTCATTTATTAAAGCTACTGATTTTTATTTTCCATTATGGAGCAATCTCTAATGGAAATTATTTTAGCTGGAGCATGTCAAAAATTCTCTTAAAGATCAAATCCTTAATATCCTTCCTCCCTTTGAAAGTTCATAAGATCTCCATGAATATTTTCTCTGGATTCTTTCCCCGATATGTCGACACTTCTTGTAACAATAGGGAACACACACCTGTGCTCTAAAATGAACACAAATCATTTACGAGTCTCTCATATTGGATATTTGTTGACATGCATACATGCATATATCCCTCTCTTCTCAAATTGACAATCACAGCTTACATCTGTCACGCCAAAAGTATCCTCATCTATCTTTCCCTTACGACAAACAATCTCCCAAACAATGGAAGATGAAGGACAAGGGATGATGATGATCAATACTGTTTCGTGATAGCTCTCGTTCTTCTTCTCGTTGCCGACTCGGTCAGTGGTTCACTTGGTTTGAGAAAGGATTGGATTGTATAAGGAATAAATAAATACGAGTTTTTTTATGCATATATATTTTTTTACTTATGATAAATGTATGCATGAGAGCCGTCATCATGTCATCGTGTCGTTTTCAACCCGAGTTGGAATTCACCGTTGCATCCTCATCTCAAATCCAGGGGTGAGGATGTGATCCTATGCCGTGTAGAAAATTACGGGATTTACTTCTCTCCCTCTTGTCTTGTCTCCCTACATCATTGAAATATTCCAAGTTCACAAGCTGTATGGCAAATACAGAGTGAAAAATCGTCGACAATCTTGAGAATGATAGACGTGCACGCTCTTCTCACCAAAACCTCTCCTTCCAAATCTGACATGGTTAGCTGAGCACTCTAAACATAAAAACTTGAATTCATATTCAAATCTGAGGATAATAACCACCAAGAAAAATACATATTTTCCCGAAGATTGTATCCCACCATATAAAAAATAAGAGTCGTGTCAGAGAAAATATATCTATCTTGCTTAAGGATTGTTTTTACGGAGATATATTTTCATTTTGAAACGAAAAGTATGTGCCTTTTCCTCTTTTATAAATCAGATTGAAAGTTTCCTCCAGATAGGAGAGCATGTATGAAAAAACCCAGGCGTTGAAATGAATGGCACATTAAGCACCCCCATTGTTTTTCCCCAATGGGATCAGCTCATTAAATGGCATTCTTCAAAGACATCATCTCATGTCATTATTACCCTCATCCTTTTGTCCTCGGTTGCAATCAGCCCGTATAACATTGACAGCTTTAGACATCCGCTATCTTGTGAAGTTAAAACTCAATGGGTATTTTTGTTCTAGTAATTTGAAAATATAAAAGAGTTCTTGACTAATCACGACTCCTTCGAATAATATCGGTCAAACAAGCTTTCTTTTCAGTTCTATTGTCTTTCAGAGGATTTGGAGCGGAGGGATTGAGAAAGGGAATTAAGAGCTGGTTCCATGACAACATAAAAAATTCCCTAGTTGACACATATGCCTCTTCTTTTCGTGGCCACAAGCTCACTCAAGTTTGCCCACAATGAGGAGGTCACCTTTGACAAGGAGAAGAAAAAAATTGCAAGAGAGAACATTAAAAATAAAAATTCTCAAGTGGAAAAGAAGATGATCTTGCGTTTTTTTTCCTTTCAAATACATCGTGCTTCATTATTGTTATCAGGGGGAAAAATGCAATTTTTAACGGGACCCTGATTCTTCCTCTGTGCAGGTGTGTGTGTATGTGTATATGTGTGTATATATTCAGTATAATAAAAAGAGCCACATTCAAATAAAAGGATGCTCATTCATAAAAATATTTTCGCATCAATGACTCCTTCCTCCGATAGATGTGCATTGAGAGAGTGTCTACAAGAGAAAATACATTTCAATGCACGTTTTCTCTCTTTCGTAGACATGCAAACTTGTGTAAACTTTATATTTTCCCTTGGCCAACTTTACCCATCCTTTGATGAACAAATAACATCTCTAGTCATTCTCGTCGTGAGCGGCATCCTCATCAGGATTATTATTGACTTTGCACTTTGTTCAGGATGGAGGATGATTTGCGGAGAAAAATGAAATGTTTCTTGTATTCAGTTCTAGTTGCAATGATAAATATATATGAGTGTGGTACTTCGTGCAGAAATTGTTTGGGATGTAACCCTATTTTTATATAGTTAGGGAGAAAAAGACATCAATTTTATTTTTTCCGTTTCTCTATAGTAAAAGGACAATATGCAAGATGCACTGTGAGAAGAGCCGACACGGATTTTTTTACTGTCAATGTCTAGCTTCTTGTGTTTGATGTCGTTCAAACTCGAATGTCATTTTGGCAATAGATGGACCACTTATTTGTTGGCGAATCAAGCTCAGTAATGAATTGTCCTGTTTGTACAGTGCTCCTTACAGACATAATCTTGAAAAGAGTGAGAGAGGTTAGTCAAATGATAACGGAGATGTAGTCATTTTCATACCCGTGTAAACATCCCCGACATGTTTACCATCTACTAATGAACTAACTCAATAAAGTTATCATGGTTGGGATTTAAGAGAAATTTTTCTATTAGGAATAAAAATATTACACTCTTTTATCTCCCTTTTTCGTAGTTTTCGTCATCCTCAAAAAAACATCTTTGGGTCATCGCAAATGACTCAAGTGGATGTGAATGCGTGCATGGGAAAATATTTGCTAGTTGAGATTTGTCTTTCTATTCGAAAGTAATATGTTCTCCCAGGAAAACTTGGAAAAGGTGGACCTCAACTGCCATAATATTCATCACTCATTCATTTAGGACAAGTTTTTAGTTCAATTTGCATGAGTCCACCAAATCGGCTCTAACAAGTGTTGTCACATTTATAAGATGAAGTTGCTCACTCTACAGGGATTCTGGGAGAGTCAAAGGTTACACAGTATTAGCACCTGAGTGACCTACACTTGTCATGAAAAACTGAAATTCCTTAATTCTTCCAAAATCACAAAAGCAAGATTGTTTTGGCTCAAAAACTATCCAACTTTTTCCTCATTTCCCACTCCATAAAAGCGTGTTCTTCCACATATTTTCCTCTTCCCGAGAAAAATCAACTTGACAAGATAGGTCTCTCTGTAGCTTGTGGGAATATGATAATAATAATAATGATTATGATAATACCGTGTGTGCTGGTTATCTAGCTCAGATCAAAAGTTGCTGTTGACGTTGTTTTTTTGGTCAGCACTGAGAAGCCTCGCGCTGATACCTCTTACTTGTTCCAACTCTAAGAGTGATGGTCAGAGAGAAAACATATGTGCACTTCTTCTTCCCTATTTGCCTTGCAGCTCTTACAATATGTTTTTTCTTCTTTCGTCTTTTTTCAAAGGAGGAGGAGAAGGAGGGGATTGATATGATAGGGAGAAATCCACATGCACACACTTTACAAACGACTGTAGGAAGACACACACTGATACAAGGAAAAAATAGATGATAGATAGGAAATATGTGTGAGGATAGCTTCACAGCAATATATTTATTATGCATATGGCATAACAAATAGGAGAGAAAAGTATCTGTAATAAAAAAATATTTATTAAGGGAAACCATCACATCATCCCGACCCATCACGACAAACAATGAAAACAACATGTTTCCCTGTACAACTTATACTTTTAAGAATCCGTCCACTTCTTGTCCTGAGCAACAATAGGATTATATTGGATACTCGAGTATGAGGCACATTCACAGGCGTGCATAAATCAACTGAGGATTTATGGGACTCGCTTACACCGGTTTTTGCACATTTCAAAAGTATTACAATCCTTCACTTCACACACACACACACACACAAGAGCATATAGAAAAAAGACCATAGGTTGAGCTCCATTAAGGAAAAAGCGTTTGATATGCAAACTGTGAGTAGGGTGGTTATAAGGTGGAGGAGACAAAGTAAAAATTAGCAATGTCCTCTTCAAATCCTACAAACAATCCTATTCTTTTTTTTCCAATTCATATTTTTTTAACTCCGCTCTCCTACGTGGAGGGCAATATGGTGAAGGCTAAAAGAAAATGAATGATGATATGAGGAGAAGAGTGAACAAGTTTTTCAAGACCATTTCACACCACCATCTGCTCCTGTCCGGTGAGAGGAAAAAAGTTGAGAAAATGTATCAAATTTCAAGAGGGACGAAAAAAATGTATTTTTGTAAAAATTCCTGTCCTTAGTTTTTATTGCCATTAGTGATGGTGTCGTTTTTGACGGGGAAAATAATCAACAATTATTTAAAACCTTTAAACTATCATGCTAGTAGTGTGAAGGAGGAGGGATAAATAGAAAAGTGTTTTTGTCGGTTTGTCTTTGTCAGATGGGATATGTGTATCATATCACTGTTTTGTCGTTAGACGTCATCTTGTTCGAGTTTATTTGTCGGTGAGGAAAAAACTGCTTTGAAAAAGCTGCTTGTTTTCCTGTACAGGGATAACAGAGTAGACGAGAATGTTGATGATGACGATCGGCATCAAGAACTTTGCTGAAATGTACTGATTAGCTGGTTCAGGATGAGAATAATTTATTGCCTTTTTACTCTTCTTGAGATTAGAAGGAACTCAAGTGACGTTTTCCTGGGCATTGATCCTTTTCAGTTTTGCACTTTTACCATAGCTTTGTTCCCATTTGAAATTTTTTTTATAAAAAGGAGGGAAAAGGAGGGTATCTGATGGTGGGTCTTTATTCTCTTCGAAATTCGCTTTTTTCTCACTTGTACTGCCTAAAACTCTGATCGATATTTCTGATACGAAGTCAAGAGTTTGGAAGGTGGATATCATAATTTTGTTTTAAACAAAAAAACAAGCCGATTTTCTATTCAAAACGATTGCACCCTTCCACTCGCCTGGAGCGAGACTGGTCATTGATTCGAAGACTTGGAGTATTTAGCAAGGAGGGGATATGGAGAGTATCAAAATGATAATATTGAAGGTCGATAATGTCAACGTCCACACAGTTATCCTGTTTTTCAATTGATGAATGGTCAGTGAGACACCTGACCTCTTCTTGGATGACGGTGGGCTAGCGTGGTTAGCATGAGAATGGGATTTACAAGCTTATATAAAATTGTGCATCTTGAAATGAATAATATCTTGTGGGATGAGGAGAATATGTGTGCATCTTGATTGAGATGGGATGCGGGATCAAAATTTAAATGTTTTACAGATTTTCGCATTTTTTTTCTTTCTCCTTCAAAAAAAGACCGGTCAGTCTGGTAGGTTGATATGCTAGAAGCAGACCACTCCACCTCTTTGAGAAAAATTCAAGATGGAGATGAAAAGGTTGTGGTGAGAGGATTTGCAATGTTAAGATCAGAGTCAATCTTAGACATGGGGTTACTTGCTACCTTCCCTCATCCTTTTCAAATTAGGAACTTTTACAAGATGGATTTTTTTTCTCTCTCCAAAGAGTCATTTTGCTTTTGTAAAGCTCTGCATTTTTTTATATTTCTGGTTAAAATAGGCATAACATTTGCAGTTGGTAACCTAAAGAAAAATGAGGATTTTATGGGATCTTAAAGTTGGGGTGGATGACGGGTTCAGTGTGGCTTTTACTTCATTCATCTTATCTTCAACGGGATAATGATAGAGAGACAGATAATATGAAGCTTGAATGCAGTTTATTTTACTAGTGAAGAAGCACATTCCCAAGACAAAATAGTTGTTTTTAGAGTCCCCTCTTTAGAAATTGTGTGGCGAGGTGTCACTTTAAAAACTCATTTGTAGGTTGGCACCAGCAATTTATGTAAATATTTTGCAATTTATTATTTTCGCCGAAAAAAAGCCGACACACAAAAGAAACAAAAAATCAAGTGGATTTATGAGGATAAGGGTGATTTCGTGATTGACATAAAAAGTCAAGTTTACCATTTAAAAAGTGTGACTAGCAAGGATTCTGTCGCATTCTTCTCAACCTCGCCCATATTCTCTTTTTATCTTGATATTCATTCCCATCGACAAATGTCGTTGATGCGGTTATCCCCCAAGATGCATACCAAATGGGAAACATGTGACAATAAAATGGTCACCTGATAAAATGCACATTTCCAATCCACCTTGAAAAGATAGGATCACACTTTGCAGAAAGACGAAGGAGAAAAAATGGAAAACCAGAATGACAAAATGGCCAGTGGCATTTGGTCTTTTTACAAGCCAAAAAGTCGCCTTCGTTTTACGACCCTGTTTAAAAGGATGCACACGGGCTCCTCATAAAATCCCTGATTGTCTAGAAAATGCACATTCTACTACTGTTACTGGTGGTGGTGGTGGTGCACACGCAAAAAATCTCAAATTGAAGAGTGGCGGTGTGCGGTGAGAGCACATTGTGGATAACAGTGTTGCGGTCACAAAACAACATAAAATCTTTGAGGCGTGGATTGTACAACATTCCGCATTGTCAAAATTACCTTCCATTCAACAGGAATCGGTTCTGCGTCACTTGTCCCTTCTTACAACCCTACACGATTTCTAAATCCTTTTACTAAATTTCCCCGTGTGTTTGCCACGTGACATCTAACAAAATAGGATTTACTCCTCTTAATGCGCTCTACACTAAAGTTAAAAGCATTTCAAATTGAATCAGGGAAAGACCTCAAAAAACTCGCAAAAGGGAAACCCAGGATTGATCTTGTTACAAAAAGCAGCATATATAAAAAACATCCCGTTGGTTAAATGACATCATACCGCTATCCCCCATTACTTTTACAGGAGAAACTTGACCTTCATTCTTTTAAACAATGTTCAAACGTCACATCTTGCGATATTTTTTATTCTTCTACAAGCCCCTCTTTTGTAAGAGTTTAATTACACAATAAAAGTATTTTTTTAATTAGCTCCTCTATTTCTCACTCTTTCTCGAGTTTAATTGCCCCGCCTTGATGGTGGAGGATGGGGGATATAAAATTGAAAAATGAAAACAAGACAGGAAAAAGGAAACAATTGTCTTTATCTAAAAAGCCTGGCTCATTGAAAACTGCTACTGTTTCCCAGTTTTGGATGGGATTTTCCAAAAACACTATCTCCCATTTGCCTTTTATCTCTTGAAAACTCTTTTCAACATTATTCCTACTTCTCCAATCTTTGCAATTACTCTCTACTCAGGTTAAATAATCCTGTAATTGATGTTCACTCACCTTTTTGCAAATTTGTTAACAGTTAATTGCTTCCAGAAAGACATAAAGAGGCTATATGACCGTGTGTGTGTGTGTTCCTCATTTGATGAACAAGGTTTTCTAATACGTCAATAACAAGTATCACGTTCTGGAAAACATTTCTTTCCCTTTTCATCCCTCACGCAGCCCATGATCTGACATGCGAGAAAAACTTGTTGCCAACTACAAAGTTGAAAAGGCAAGAAGGAAAAATAATTCAATTCTGATTTGAATTCATTCTCTGTCTGAATAATCACTAAGCTTGTTATGATTACGATAATTGTAATTGTTTGTAGGGATACGAAAATACAAGAAAGATAACCATGAAGATATTTTATCTGAGCAAAAAACGGGTAGAGAAATAACTTTTTCAAAGGAAATATGTCGCAAATTACTCACAAAGTTTTTTTTCTTATTCAAAATTGATTAATGACTTGCAAACTAATCAAATCAATTAAAAAATCCTCCACTTTCCTCTCTAGTAGGGATAGATGATGGACTTTTGTATATTTTTTCATAATGTTTCTCTCAACCCCAGAAGTGGGATGAACATGAATGGTGAAAAGGCGGAGAATCCCATAACACATGGTTTGATATGATGACTCGAAAGGTGAATACTTTCATAATTGCTAATTTATATTCAGTGATAATAACTTCCCATTATTATTCTTCCCCATTATACACATTCAGATGGTTGCGTCGTATTAGCTAAATGTGTTTGCAAGAACACCAGTTTGCGCGCACACACACACACACACGAAATGCCACCGTCGTGGGGAGAAAAAAGAGAATACAAATGGGAAGATTTTTTTTTTGCAAAAAAGCTGGTTTTCTTCCAACGTTTTCGTATTGCTTCCTTGAAGCGGCCAAATTGTGAAAATTAGTTGATTAGAAGAGAATCTAAAAGTTTCCCAGAGCCACACACGCATTCAATGAAACAAGCACGACATTCCAACAGCTTGGGTGATTATGAGGTGTACATTAATAATAATATTATTAGGATGCCATGGACCAGCGCGGGTTGAATCACTTTTTTTCATCTTTTCCCTCTCATTCCACTAATTTGCTTATCCGATAAAAAAACCTGTTTAGTTTAATTTCCTATGAAGAACAATCATTCCGGGAGTGCAAACTGTTTGAAGCTATTGCAAGTTGAGGGATTGATATAAGTTGCCAGCTATAAAAATTGAGTTGAAAAGTTTTTGAACAAAAAAGAGAAATTAATTCCACTACCAAATTTAGTATTTCAAAAACAGTTTCAAGTTGGCCATTAGGCTAGTAGAGCGAAATATGGGGTGCATTCTTCACACCATTGATAATTATTAGGATCCTTTGGACAATGAGAAAGGATTTGGAAAGTTTGCATAAATTATTACATCAAAAAATTAGATGATTGAGGGAATAATCAAGTTTGATGGATATCTTCACATATATCCTCATCTCTTTTGAGTGAAGCTTCTTCAAAGAATCTTTATTTTGGTTAATTTTTCTCTTAAAAATTCCATATTTGGGTTGAAACCAAAGAGCCAACTTTAAAGGTGTATTGTCCAGAGGCAAAAGTGCATATTCTACGTAGATTTTTCGTAAGGAAAATAGCCATAAAATAAAAATCATCTTTTTTTGACAAGATAAGATGACCATATCGTGACCTATCATTTTCCATATCATGCAAATCATTGCACACATATGGAAAATAATCTCTAGGGTGAAAAACAGTCACCATCTTTATGGTTATGGTTTTACCTTCGTGTAATGTTGTGACAAGGGATGAGATTTTTGTAAAAGTTTGACTAGTTTATAATCAAGAGAGGGCTCCTCCTTTCACCATTCTTCTTTACTTTTCCATATTTTCCCTGGAATATTTTAATTTTAAATCGATCCATTATCTCATTTATCACGAAATAAGATTAAGGCAATGTGTGATATGCCAATAGTCCCTTTTCCATTATTTGGGTGTTGCCCCCCATTTTTTCCACATTGCAAGTTATAAAGAAAAAACAGAATAGCCTTGAACAATTTTATATTTTTTCAAGGGAACCCATTACACCTCCAAATATGGAAGTTTACCCTAAAAAATTTTTTTTCTTGAGAAAGTCCATCAAAAGAGGTAAATATAAGGTTTCATCTTGAAATAATTTTCCCAGTAAACCACCCCAACAATTTTTGATGCTTTGAAGAGAAAATGATTTTGGAAACATGGCTGACTGATGAGGATATGAAGGGTGAAATGTATTTCATCCTTTTTTCTCCCTCCCAGTTATATTTTTTTACTTCACTGATGACAAAAAAATCGTGAGAAGAGTTGTGACCATCTTGCAATAATGCGAAAAATCCTGTGTTGTTTGCATATTTGACAGTAACACGACTCCCCTGTAGGCTTTAGTATTCCTTAGAAATATTAAAAATATGTGGGGCTATAGTAGGTTATTAAAAAAAGGTGAAATATATATTCTGCTTTTTTTAATCCATATATCTCCCCTCATGTCTACCTCACAACCTTCTGTTTCTTCCGCGTCATCAAGTCATTCTATGACCTCAGCTCCACCTCATTTTTTAAAAATTTGGAATCCTCTCTCCTCCTCTCTTACATTTCACTCCCTTCCGTTCCTTCTTCTTTAGCCGCCATTTATACATAAAAAACATGAGGATGATGAGCAACCATGTAATTATCCATTTTGACTCATTATGACCTTGGGCGATGGCCATACCAAAAAAAAGACAGACTACGTCCTCCTCTCTATGAAACGTTGGTATAAAAAAAACTCTCAAAAAACGTTTGCATTTTTTCCCTTCTGTTGTCCGTCATCATCCTCATCAACTCCGTTTGACCGTATGTCTGCTACACTTAAAAGACACATCAGTCTCAGCGTGAAATTTGCAGAGAAACGTCCGCTCTCTGTGGGATGTGAATAATTGTGGGAAAAAAGTATTTTCCTTGTAATCATATTCACATCTCAACTCTCCACTTCAAACTCTAAAGATCACAGGACCATTTTTATCATTTTCCCTTGGGGAATATTTAAAAAAAAAATATATATATATATATACGCCATGTTTAGAAAATAAAAACCTTGCTGCTGACTACCTGGAGGAAATGAGAAGAAGAAAAATACCATTGATAAAAATACGAACTCATCTTAACCTCCTCATGTTACCCATCCACTTTTATTTTTGTCAGAGAGCAAGTCAGAAGACATCCTAAAATTAGCAAATGGGCAGTCAGTCATTTACACTTTTTAACAAGCTGTCAACAAGTGTAGCACTAGTGTAAAAAAAATATTTATATTCCACTTCTTCATCCCATCATGTGGCCCTTTCCACCTTCTCACGTTATTGTGACAGATACTCGTCATATAAAAGAAGAAGAAAAAAACGCTTTTTCTTCATCCGATAATAATCCCAAAGTTGAAGGTAGAGAACAGGTCGACATGAATTGATAATTTCCTCATCCTTTTCCCCTGGTGTGAGTAACCATGAGCAATTACCATTTCGCAAAAAAAATCTACAATATATACGTTGAAAGTACACAAGAGATTATGTTTTTCGGAGGAGGTTATTCGGCAATTAGCATATTATGAGGAAAGGACAAGAGATGGGAATTTGAGATAGGGATTTTCTTACGTAAATCTCACTGTCATCATTTTGCTGGTGGCAAGAAAAGCAGAAGAAAACGTTTTTTCTATCTTCTCCTGTCCCTCGTATCATCAACCTAGTCCAGAGGAATTAGTCAAGAGGAATGAAAATCAAAAAGGATTTAGTTTCAGATACCATTTTATTTTGTAATGATCCCAGCCTGGATAAAGTTGTGAAATTGAAGAAGTTTTTGAGGATAATGGGAGAACAGATATAATTGTATTAGAGGGTATATCATTTTGAGATAGAGCACAGTTGGTTGGTTTGCACACAGGACTGGATTTTGTTGATTTGAATATTGAAATAATAATAGTAGTAATAACTTGCTCCTCTGGTTCTCCACTTTAAGATGGAAAGATAAAGTCCACCTTGTTTCATGATTTTATCAACTCTCTAGCGAAGCGAGAGAGACTGGCTTGCATACTATTTTGTAACACCGAAATCCTGGTGGCAAACAAAGTTGGAAGTTTTCATTGTGGAAAGTTGTGCATTAAATGGGGATTTCATAACGGTCGAAAAAAATGTTGGAGTGAATTCACTTTTAATTTCATTTGCCATTTAATCCTGGTTTTTATACTGTGTATGTTTCACCATGTGAGAATTATTCCCTCCATATTGATATCTTTTCCACACAACTTTCTTGAGATATTGGCTAGAAAAGTAAATTGAGTGTTATCACGCCATATATTAAAAATAATTGCAATATTTTCTTTATCTTGATATAATTTTATGAAGGTTAATGCTGACTCACCAGCTGTATCGCTAACTTCACTCTCATTTTTTTAAATCACTTTTATTTAAAGTTTATAAGTATGCATGTAAATTGAAGAGGTTTTATTAGAGGGAACAAGAGAAGAAGAACATTTTGATTAGGGGTAATTTATTAAAATGATTAAGATTTTTCATTCATTTTCACTATTGATTCCTCTCCCCTGACCATGGTCTAATTGTGATAGCTTATGTCTCTACTGTACCGTTAGGAACAATGTTAACTTATCTCCTTGGCGGAATATGACGTGTGATGTGATTATGTGAATGTAATCCCTCATCATATCCCAGGTATTATTTTTTGTGAAAGGTGATGATGATACGGTGCCCTAGTTTAGTTAAAAAAATATTTAAGTACTTTACTTAAATGGGACTAGACGTTTCTTTTCAGAAAATGGTATGAGCAAGATATTAATTTCAAAGAAAATGACAGTCTTCCAATTTCATTCATGACCCATCTTTCTGGAAAAAGGCTCGTGGCGAAAGAAAAACAAGCTTGGCTTTCCGCTGTCCACACTTTTCTTCTTAAAAATCATTTAAATACGAAATTTCCAAAGGGAAACTGACCTTTTTTCTATAAGAAAATAGGAGAGCAGATGCTAATTAACATACATTTAATATAATCCTATAACGCTCTATTATTATCCAGTTGATTTGCCACGAGCGGAATGAATCTTCCATGATTACACTTTGACTGCTCCATTTTCCTAGCCAGCTTTTTTGTATTCTGTGCAGCTTTAATTTAATTTTTTGAACACCCGTTAAAACCACAAAACCTGGAACTGGTTTTTATCCCTCAATGCTGCCTTTCTTTCAGTCTCCAGGGGTATTAATGAGGATAAAGGTGTTAAAGGAGATTAGTCAGATCACACATTTTTTATTAGAATTACATCTGTCCAATCATCCTTTTGCAGACAAAGGGAACATCATTTTTCCTGCCCAGATCCGGTTCCTGATTTAGATGATCCGTTATCATCTCATGATTCCCTTCCAGCAAGATTTGTAGCTTTTGTCTGTTCATATCATCACCAATGTGGTGGACTGTTACTGTTATTTATTTCCAATTTTTGTAGCCCTTATTTTTTCTAAATATATCCTTCATATTCCCTCTTGTTCACACTTGAATGGTTTGATTTGTTGTGAAAAAATGAGGAAATTCATGCATTCTTTTTTGTGAAGATGACACGCTCAAACATCCAGAGAAATATGTGCTCTCATAAATTTTTCTCCGAATAGTTTTCTGCACATGAAGCTATTGTCCTCGGACAAGTTACTCTGGCGTGATTTTCTCACATGTTGTTTGCATGGTTGGAGTTGCTCACTTGGAAATATTTTATGTTTCCTTCCGCCACAGCTCTTCCAAGTCTTTACCTGAATGTTAAATTTCCACTTTTAAGCATTCAAGGGAGAAAAGGGCATTCACGCATTTCATTTGATTTCCCCCAAGGAGCAATCTCCCTTTTCCAATATAGCATCTTGGAATCTTTGCTCAGGTGGACTTGAGAGAATAAAATTAAATTTTTCAAACTTGATTGTCCATCCAGTGGAGGAAAGTCAATTGGAAAATATTGTAAAGGTCTTTTTGACATTCTTTTCTCTTCTCAATTTTCCTCCCAGCTCGCTCTTCCCCATTCTTTTGCTTAGTGAGGCAAACCTTATTTCAAAGTAGCTTTTGATGAGAAGTTGTTGAAATTGTGAAAACATGTAAATGAAATGAGCAATGAAACGTCCCATTGTGACCGAAAGGGTATAAATCTTTAGGAAGCGTACTTTTGCTCTTTCACTTGTGAGTAATTTGCAATAGCGTAATGAATTATCCATGAGGACAACATGACACAAGCACACGCTCTCATCACTCCACTTGAAACAATGAGTCAGCCAAAGGAAGAGAGAAAAGAATGTTTAGAGAAGATAACAGTTTAAAAAACGGGAAGGGTGTTTGGACCGAAAAGCATGAAGAAATTATTCCTCGTGGAAACTGCATCTTAATGCAAATCAGCATTCCCATCTCCCCATCTTCCCCTTTGAATGGAAGCAAACGTTCTCCAGAATAAAACCAGATGATGGTATGATTCCGGAAAAACATTGATTTTGAAATAGACCCTGATACGAGTCACCATCATTCCTTCCCACCAGAATGTACTAGTTTTTTTCGTGACTTCTTCTTCCTTTGACGGGTTGACAGTGTAATGTCAATCTAGAGAAAAAAGGAGGGTAGTGTTTCACATCGTAAAAGTTGATTATCATGCAAAACTCCCTCCATCTCATGACAACAATGATGCATTTTAACTCAAACCCTATAAAAATATCAAGATAATCGTAGGCTCAAATGAATGCAGAGCTTTGATGACACTTGATATGACAACATGATTCCCCACACGGGAGAAGGAAAATAACTGGGGAAAATTCTTCTCTTTTTGCAAATCCACTTTTTTCCCTTTCTTCTCGTGAAACGTGTGAACGACAAAGTGGAAGGATCGATTTTCACCAGAGATTCGTATTGATTACCAGTTTTTTTCGTTCTTCCACTTCAGTGAAAAAATAGTCATGTGTGTGCGGTGTACGTATTGGTGTATTGTTTCGGCAGTAAAGAAAGACGACCTTTTTTCTCCAGAGGAAAAGTCGTTTTTTTTCTTGCGTATATATCCAAGCATTCTGGAAATGTATGATGGGCTTGTGATTTTGACAGCTGTAAAGCCGCACACGCACACATTCCCTAAATTCTGCATTCCCTCCGTGTACCTCCATTCACCTGCATGCATAGGGAAAATCTTTATTTTGTGAAAAGCGCTACAGCCATTAGAAAAAATGACTTTTCTTTTCTCTCTCTCTCTCTCTCTCTCTCTGGAAGAGATATTAGGTCAAATAAGTTGTGATCACTTTCACTCTCTTGTCTTCTCGTGTCATCGCTGGAGAGAGAAAAAATGCAAAGTGAGTTTGATTTCTTGCACAGCTTTTGCATGGGCGGGTGGGTAAAACGAGAAAATATGTCTACGCATTTGTTTTCCCAACTTGACAAAGAATATTTTCCGCTTACCAAAAGGCTATCATTTTTAAGAGTATTTTCATGTGACAAAAATGGCAATGGAGATGATTCTCTTGGGGTTTGAAAATGAGGGCAAGCATATCCATTTTTTCGAAGGATCCTCATCTTCATCCTAGTGATCTGACATTGACTGAATTAATATCATGAGGAGAATGTGTTGCGGATATACATCCAAAGTATATCCCACCCTCGTATTTTCTAACAGCAGGCGAGAAACAAGAAAGAGATTTCATATCCCTGGAAGAAACATTCTTTAGAAGGATGAAGGGATCTCTTTTGAAAAAATAGAATAGAAAAGGGGAGCATAAATCTGGAGAGATTTTCTTCTCCAGGTTTATTATTATTATTGTGAACCACTCACATACATTCATGGCCCATCTCACCCTCTCTCAACCGTACATTATCTAATAATATATTATCACTTCAAGACACATGACAAAGCCCTCTTATGTGGAAAATTCGAGAGAAGAAAAAATATTGTAAAAATATATAGGGAAATCTCTGCATACAATAAAGCACACAAGGATTCATAGAAAAGTCGTAATATACACTCTACTTGAGTTCACATCATTCAGAGATGAAATGATCATTTTCTGATTTTGCTATTGTCCTCCATATAACAAGAAAATGTCTCCTTGTCCCTATGCATATTTTCAAGAGGAATAATCAAATTGTGTTTTTTCACATTTCTTTCCAGATCTCTCAGAGACATCTCATGAAAGAAGTAAAGTATACAAAAATAAGATGAATGGTTAAAACGAGGATAAAACATTTCTTTGAACAAATCCCTATAAAGGATGTAAAAGTTGTGCGAGAGCTGAGTTTATTGATTTAAAATGCACCATTTACTTTTTTCTCTTCTTCTTGATGTCCCCATGGAAATAGGATTGTTGAGGATTAATTTCCTCTCAAGTCGAAAACTGACCAGTGTGCTGGTTACATAGATGACAAAAAAGTGTATACGTAAATTTCCGTAGAATTCCAGCTTTCTAATGACACCACTCCAGGAACATTCTCTCATTTCATTTAGTTTTTTTCCCTTGAAAGGATTTCATCTTTTGAGCGGAATCCTCTTTCCCAATCTCATCTCCTCTTCACTCAACATGTATTCTCGGAAAGGCGCATTATTTTCCAAAGATTGACAGCTGAGTGTGGACAGAAAATTTGGATATTGTGTCTAAAACGTATGGGCTTTTTTGTAAACGAAGCTGGCAGAAAGTTTTCCCTGGTAAAAAAGCTTTTCCCTCTGACAAGTTAAACGACTCTTTCAACTTACGCTGAGAATAGCGCTTTTCACATTTTTTTCTTCCTCTTTCAAATGCAACCTATGCAATATACATGTTTTTCTCTTCTTTATATTTTACACATATACCAACTTGTCTGTATCCCATTCCCTGCATTTTTTATTGGGCTCCCTTGCATATTATTATGATGATGACTGTGATGACTAGAAGGAAGAGCTTGTTCAACTTCTAATGGCATGAGGGAAGAGTGTGCATACAACCGCAAAGTATATAAATAGGCATTCGTGGAAAGCCCGGTGAAAAGACTGTTGGAGTTGGAGCCACAGCCCATTTCATGTGAAACGGGTCTCTTCAGAAAAAAAACTCAGAAGCTTAAAGAGAGAGAGAGAGAGAGAGAGAGAAAAGTGCTTGAGGTTTTGGAGCCCACTTGCTGTGTACATTATTTACATAATATTATTCCACTTGTATGCCACCATCTAAAGAGGCTTCTATATATTTTCCTCTGAAAACCTGATGGCGAATCCTGTAGGAAATTTCCAAAGAGATGTGTGTGTGTGTGTATAACCATTGTCGCAACGAAGGAACGTGAAAACCGCCAAGCGACCACTGCCACTTGGTTCCCCATGCACCATTTAAAATGAATAAATAAAATGAGCTAGGAGAAATCTTTCAACTTTCTCTTCTATTCTTTTCAAATATTGATTTAGTCCTGGAGAATCAGCTGTGGTGGAAACTTTATACCTGGGTTTCCAAAATGAAATCAAACGCTACCTCTCCTCGTACAAACTTCCAATCCTATCAAAGGAAATGATTTTTCCCAGAATTGGATTAACATTGGTTGCATGGAAAAGTTTTGAGAGTATGATAAAATGAGCAATAATATGATACCATAATAATCTCCAGGAAAGGTAGAGTCACAACTGGCAATAATTTAAATGACTAGAGAGAAAATGAGTAGAGGGATAAACATTTCTAGTAATTTCCTCTGCTCACTTTTATAAGCTCTATATATTTCCCAAACTTTTTCATTCCTCCCATCAGAATCCATTCAAAATATCAAGGAGAAGCTAACGCACTGAAGGAAAACCAAAACCAGTTGGAGAAATGCGTTGCTGTGAATAACACAACTGTACACATAACATTGTAGTTCTCTAACAAAAAAGGTACATGAGGGGGAAGAGACGGAAAACAGATGAAATTTGTAACTCCTTTCCCATTTCATCCCGCATCACTCAAACATTATGCAAGAGGAGAGGAAAAGGGAAACCTTGCAAACCCCTCTTACCACAGAGAAAGGGATCCCACATCAGAGAAAATGGACAGAAAGAGAGATGCAGTTTTCTTGCAACACTTGCATATTAAAATTTCCCTTGTCAAAAGCTGTCAAGAGAGGGAAAAACGAGAGCTTTGTTGGGGAAACGTTGACATGCAATCTTTTTCTCTTCTTCGTGACCACAACAATAAGACCAGATGATAAGTTTGCAGTCAGTGTCACGGTGAATGATGTGCTGGACGACCTCAACTCAATGTAATCATCCTTTTGAGTAGGAAATATGTGTGGAAATGGTGACAAGAGAAGTACACGGATGGAAAAGTGAGATGAATATTTTGGATGGTGATGATGATATCCTTGTTTTTCCAGAGAAAGCTAATCTTTTGTCATCTCTTTGAAATGAAATTTCCTGAAGAGAGCAATACCCCCAAAAATGATTTTCTCTGAGGGTGGCTCTCACACTGAGAACAAAGCTATTTGTATTTTCCTTCATGCATAGTCCTCTTTTGTTAGCCACTCTAAAGGAAATCAGGATTGAAAAGTCTAAACTGGAATTAATCGTTAGAACTGGGAAAAGTGATTGTGTAAGGTAGAGAAACAAACGCTAATTATTTTGATCATTTCCCTCCTCCCTGAAAATTCTTTTGAGATCAAAGAAACCTCCCAACTGAGAGTTTCCCTTTTAGTTAGAGAGCTACGCAATATGTTTCCGATATTTCTTGTAGAATCAGCCATCACGTTGTATGACTTCGAGGTTGACGTGTGTCTACCCATGAAAATGTCCGTTTCTCCACCTGATCCTATCCACAATGTATTTAGTTAGCGTAGTCAGCTTCCCTTCAATTTTCTCTGGATCCTCACAATTTCAATTCGTGAAGGATTAAAATTGCTAAGGAATTTTCTCCTCATTTCTTTGAATTTCCAAGGGAAATGGAAGAAGACGGCAAAGAGAGAGAGAGAGAGAGTATATGTGTGTGTCTTCAGTTCGCTTTTCCTCAGTAATCCCATTTTACATGGTTCCTTGATCCCGTCTCTTTTCCTCCTCTGGAAACTGGATCATCTCTCTGGAGCCAGGAAAACTGGCTTCACCATCTATGCAGAAGGATTCCTTTGGAGAAACAGTGGAAAAACAACAATTCCCTCTTTTTCCTTTTATCAATAATGTAATATCATTACACAGCTCAGCTCTTTCTCAGAGGAAAAGTGGCACTCAAACACAATCCTGGGATTTCCACTACATCAAATCATTACAATGTTTTATGATCCTGAGCTCCATCTGAGCCTGTGTGTCATGTGTCTTGTGGAATTTGTTACCTTTTCCTAATCACAACATCCTGCTCTTACACTGGCTTCTCTCGGTGAAGGTGCTACAACTGGAATGATGTCATTGCAAAGATCTTATGTGTTGGTAGTTTTCTGGAATTAAATATTGACACATAAATCCCTTCAAGAATTTCTACATCTGGTTGCTAGGCTACATTTCCAAGTATACAAATCAGCTTGCATTCAATGTGGCACGTGGGTGGTATAGTAAAACTAGTAATGAAATACTTTTAATCTTCTTCCACCTCCACTAGCAGCTCATTCTAATAATAATCTCTCATAATGACTCTTCAATTGTCCAAGGATTAACTTCCCCATCACAAGACTCAATTAGATGAGTATTGTGCAACTTAAAATGAAGCGAGAATATCCTTCAATAAAAAAGCTTTAGGGGATCAAGACATGATATGATGTAATAATAAACCAACAATCACATATGACTCGTCTCAAAAATCCTTGTTATTTTCCTCTGATTCAATTTCACAATCACTTTTTTTATATCAGCCCATCTTATCATTATGACAAATCTTGTTCAATATCCGTTACATAAATCTCACCTCTCTTTGGGCGTGTTCCCTTTTACAAGTTTACAAATAGCAAAGCACCCTCGTGTAACAATGATCCTGGGATGATGAGCTTGACACGAGATGAGTCTTCATTTTTTATATTTAAGTCAAGCATTCCCTTCAAAGCTTCGAAGTCACTTGGAAATGATCATTTATCAGTGTCGCAACTCATAAACCTTTTCTAAATGGCTGATGTAGACTTGGGTTTGGAGGAAGTGGTCAAAGTGAATGTTGCATGTACCTGTTGTC
This sequence comes from Sinodicranocentrus sp. ZH6, assembly GCA_027743935.1. NCBI lineage: Eukaryota > Metazoa > Arthropoda > Collembola > Entomobryomorpha > Entomobryidae > Sinodicranocentrus > Sinodicranocentrus sp. ZH6. Next base: position 167,840 of record JAHZNA010002200.1, read on the forward strand.
ATCCTCAACAAAGAATTATTGTATTTTCCAAGTCTTTTCCGAAAATTTAATAATGCTGGAGAAACCTTTGCTGCTCTTCCTTTACATTCTAACGCAAATTAGTTTTCATGGAGGGAACCTCTGGAAAAAACAAAGTTTTTTTTCTTAGAGTGCACCTCCCCCGTTGAATCGCATAATAGTTTACTCTTCTCTTTTGTTCTTTCCATGAGCGGTTCAGCTAATGACATGAAATTTGTTTGAATTTGCTTTTGTCTTCGGTTAATGAAGTGAAAAAGGCTTTTTCATCATGTCCATGATCCGCTCTGTGAAACAAAGCCCACCCAAGTTAAAAACTCGTTTCTATAGAAAAAGTCATCCTACGCGAAAAACCCAGTGAATTTAATGAAGCAACGCACGAGATTTTTCAGTTTATTTGCCTAAGTGAATTTTCTCCTTTGAAATCACGTCATGGAGGAAAATTGAGCGAATATGGGGGCTTTCAAGAGAGAAAGGGAAATTGTACAAGGTAGAAAATTAAAGGCACATTTCCCCGTGTGCTCTGTGTCGGTGTACACGCTCCTCTAATTTAATGAATCCTTTTTCCATTCATTTCTCCATACAGCAAGAATATATGGTGGATAGAATAACTCACTTATTTTCCCTCCAGCCTGGCTGGCTCACTTTTCACAAAATGATGTATCTATCGAAAATAACTTTTTCATGTGATATATCCTTTCCACCTTCATTTTCCACCATGCTCTCCAATTTCTCTTTATTTTCGACGGCTTGCGGAAAATGTAAAACCCATTGTTTTTCCTATCTCAAGTCAGCCTAGAAATGTAGAGGGATGGGGAAGGTAGAGAAAATGAGAATTTTCTTCCTCCATGTTTTCTCCAAGATGAAGAGAGAGGAGTTCCCTTACCCAAGACTAATTAATTGAGGTTGATTGAACAATATTAGTTTTTCTGGGATGAGGTTCAGCTTTTGTAAAGAAATGTATATTTTCTTGTAGCAGTATTACCATCAACAGTGGTGCATCTCAAAGCTCCCTTTATTTATTACTCTTGACTGATTCATCATCTTCCTCAGGTGGGGTGATGCATGCTGCACATTCCAAAAAATAACATCTTGTATCTTTCCAAGCTTCTCGAACAAGGTAATCTGAAACCATAGTAGATGTAGATTAGAGGGGAAAAGGAGAAATTTTTGGGAGGATGATTGTATATTATATTTTCATGGAGAATGTGAGAGTATCCACTAGGGCACACGCCCTTCCGTTTCCCTCTTATATTGATCAGGATGTTGGGTAGCAATGTTGCACGGCAAGTTGAGGAAATTACTGTCTTGAAATAGATGGATCATGTTGTGTGTGTTGCCACATTTATTCATGAAAATTGAGACAGGTGGGGAGAGATCTTATTGCGTACACGTGTGCACTCTCAAACAAACAACTTTTCCCTGTTTTTCCTTTTCAACTTCTCCACTGAGAATATTCTCTTTTTCCTGGCTAAAACGCATTTTCCACCTATTTCCTTGTTGCAGTGGAGAACTTTCTCGTTTTCACTTGTTTTTTCAGGGATTTTAATGTTGATAAAGAAAGTCCGCAATTTCGGAGAAAAATAAATATTGGTGAAAGTCAACTTAAACTTTTATCAAAACATTGATGAAATTCAGTAGAAATCTCTGCCATCGATCTTGAGGGATCCTTTGGATATTTTTAGAATACTTGAACAGGAAGCTGGAAAAGAGATCAAGTTGACAAGTGGCCAGATGACAAATGACATAGAAGTTTCACGCTGGGGAAGGGATGTATGTAGATAAGGACTAGATAGTAAAAGTCCACCATTTTTTGGGAGGATTGGAAATATATTGAGTTGAATGGGGGATCATGATGACAGTGATATTTATGCTTGATGTGTTTAATATCGATTGAATAACTGCATTAGGTACGTTGGATTTAGGTACACTCCATTTTTTAATGTACACTACAAAAGAAAATGATGAAGTTGACGAATGTTCTTTTTCTCTATGCTTCGGTTACTCCACTCAAGGATGAGTGATGATGGCGGCATTTCTTAACCATTATTGCTGCTTTTTTAGCTTTCTTTGGCAACGCATACACATTTTTGTGCTTTGCTGGAATTGAGTTTAATTTTTTTAAGTTGATAAAAATGCTCAGTTAACTAACCAAACAATATTTTTTGATTGATCGCTTTCTGACCTCCGCTTAAATAAACTATATTCTAAATTTATAATATTAATTTTTCCAGCTACGTCATCACGAGATGATCTCCATCGACGAGTTGGTGGTCGGTGTACCACCCACCATATGAAAGTCGTCTTCAAAGTGTGCTGTCACCCAGGAGAAACGTCCTCACAAAGTAAGTGTCCCCGATTCCATAAAATTTATAGTTTACTCTGCACATCCTAACTTCACAAAATAGTACAGAAATAAAAGCAGCATGTTTATTAACCGTAGGCACTACATCAGCTCCAGCACTGCCACAAATCCCGCGATTTAGCACACCCCGACCGTCTACAGTGAGCAGTGCAACGTTATCCCCACGAAGACCTCAAGGGGTATACAACTCCTCGGCGTCTACCAATGTGGTCCGTTATAATGGCAGTGTTATCACCGACACCGGCGTGGTCCGACCCCAAGAGCCCATTTACAACAGTGGGAGCAGTAGTAGCAGTAGTCCAGCTAGCACAAGTACCACCATCATCCCACCACCGCCTTTCCCGCCCCAGCCACCAGTCACACGCTATCCTCCCAAAAAGACGCAGTACACTAACAATCCCAATTACAAGCCACCCTCCAAAAAGAGTAAGTTGCCATGGTTTACATTATCTTCTTTCCAAATACCCTTCATATCTTCATTCATTCTTTACGGTTCATTTATCCCACTACTGCATACTTTACATTTATCCCTCTTACTTACAACATAGGTGGTAACAATAGGCACCTTTAAAATGGCCCATATTTGGTCATTACGTAATGCATCCTTAAAAACATTGACAGATATCCCTAAAATACGAAAAACGTTTAAAAGCCGAAAGAAATACCCAATTTTATGAACTGGGGTGGCCAAAGTGGCGTAATAAAGGTTCAAAGAAACTCCAACCATTGTGAAATGTAGGATAAACAGGAGCCCTGTAGTTTTGTGCTTTTTTCAACGATTTCATAGCGTGAAAACATAATGCCTTGCGTAGCAAAACTGGACAAAGCTGAATGTCGTCAAACTGGACAAAAGAAATCCCATACAAGACTTTCATATATTTTTCTCCTTTTTTTAACTTCACCATACCTCTTAGATACTGCAAGCCAAGATTGCCATTTTATTACAACATGACCACACACAGGACTGCAATGCAACAAGCCAAAACTTCAAAGACTCGAATATTTCTTCTAAATATCCCAAATTGCCCCAATCCCTTTGGCTCATTTAGAGTTGACCTATCCCCAAAATTCGATAAGATCCAACTCTCCTATTCATGAGCAGATTTTACATTAGCTGTCAAAATACTTATATTTTCCAAGCTTCTCGAAATCATATCTTGCTAAATTAGAAATAATGCAGGAGCACGGCGTCCCATCAATTTTCCCTTTGAATAAAGTGTATTTACCTTTCCTCCCATTTATTCAATTACTTTGCCTAACTTCCCATTATATCTAGTGTACAATGTGTAGCGTCAAGTGGCCAGATCCATTAGCGGATAATGGGGTATAAAAAGGGGCCCTTGTTCCTTCCCCATTGTGCATTGTTGGTGAGAAGAACACTTGAAGATTTTTGTCTACGCTTCAAGTAGGCTTTATCCTTGAGAACGATAGGGAAAAAGGAAGAAGCCCTTGAAGCTGTTTACTTTCCACTTGTTTTCTCACTCTGTGTGAGGTCTCTCTTCTCCTTTTACTTTATTGCGTGTGATATACAAAGAAGGACAATTTTCGCTCAGGTAGCTACCTCCAAAAAATTCCCATTCTTTGAGTGCAACATAATAAAGTTCACTTTTTGGGCTGGAGGTGTTAGGTAATCTTGGAAAAACTGTGGTTGTATTAATTCCAGCAAGAAAATGATGGTGCATTATTTTTTCACCTGAAAATCTTCACTTACGCCTTCCCTTTCCTACTCCGTCTTTTAGAATAACCTCTTCAGCCAGTATCATCATTGAGGTTATCATTCTGCAGGTGGGAAATGATAGGGTTAAGTGGATTGACAATCACACGCTTCCTCTTCAACCATTTCCCAAACACGACACAAAGCACGTAGTCATCAATCCCAGAAAATGTTTGGAACGTCGTGTGTATGTTTTTCCATAAGGGATTCGATATGGGAGGAGAAATTGAGAAAAAATATTAATCGTTCACAAAAATTTCGAATAGTGTTTTTCCCTTCCCTCCCCCTTTTTTCAAAGTTAAAGCAGATGAGTAAGTTTTATGACATGTTTTACTGCAAAATGATAGCGAGCGGAATAACAAGGAATAAATCATGTTGAGGAAAGCATTGTAAATTTTTTAAACGACCATTTTCTCAACTCATTTTCTACATTACATCCTTTCATAAACTCTTTTATGTAGTATTAAAGCCAGGAATCCTAATTAGAAATCATTGGTGTCTTGAGCGTGTAATTTTGTGAGATGCATAAAGCTCATAATAAAATTTTAAAATTGTGCTTTATGCCATTGATGTAGCAGAGTAAATATAGAGAATTAAAAGGAGTGATGGTTTCACGTTTGGAACCGAATTTAGCAATTATTTTTCTTTTGGTGCAAGCCACCCTTGCTCAATCCCTTTTGTTATTTATGATTGTATGAATTTGTTGCAATCCTTTCAACCCGCTCCTGCCGCTCAATTCATTTGCAAAATGTCGTAAAAATTATTACTACTTTTCTTATCTCTTGAACGAAAATTGATTTCTATATTTGGTCATCCTCATATCGACCTCATCCTTAAAAGTGGTATTTATTTATTTCACCTCCTGTTACTCTCCTCTGCCGCCTGCTAAACCTCCTTTGCTCAATGTAATCCTTATAATTACATGTGTATTGTTAGGATAAATAGGAATTTTTACGATAATCGTTTTTATCACTTCAAAATTCTGCCCGGTTCCCTCCCTCTGTTTATAATGCAAACTTTGTTCCAACTTGGAATGTCTTGAATTTTTTTATTATCTCGAGCAATATGCACACCTTAGTGGGTAGGGAAAATGAAAAGAAAAACATTCTCCCAAAGCCACAAACAGTAGTGAAACAAGTTAAGCTCAGAGAGATTAGAAATACGATATGTGTGCATGTTACAACAACTAATTTGCTATGCATACACGTCCTCCTTCACTTTTTCTTGTTTACGACCATCATTATTATGTGAGTACTCTGCCATTCCTATTTTCCGGTTAGGTGATCATCATCATTATCATCCTCTCACAAACAAAGAGACAAGTTGAAGAAAAGACAATCACATGGACATCCTGTCTACCTAAAGGAGACTGCAAAAAAACTGCTTCAATTGCCATGTAGAATAGAAAATACCCCTAGTTTAAATTGACTTGCCCCTTGTCCATCATAAATATCCCTCTGGTGTCATTTGAGGAATGTCGTTTGATGAAAATGTCCCTCGTCACTTGTTTCCCTGTCACATCCATGTGATTTCATTTAGTCTTTACAATACAATGGGATTTTATGCATGCTCCTATTTTTCGAGAAGAAGCACACATGAAGAAATTAAAATGATAATCATAGTATAGCCCATATGAAATGACTTGAATTACTACTGGTTTTTCTTAAATTGATCCAGTAAGACAAGATGATATTATGTTACAATTTTTTCTTCTTCTTTTTTCTTATCATTATTACAAAACACATTATTTTCTTGGAGCAAATTGCTATCGTTTTGTCCCTGGGTTACCTCAGCCATGGCTTGCTAATTTGTGCTTTTTTATTTGCAGAGTGTGATGATGAGGATGTGGCAAACATATTTTGTTTCCAATTTTCCCCTAGCATTTACGCAGTTGTTTTATCATTCCTTTTGTAAAGTATCAAATTACAGTTGAAATGGGATCCACTACAAATTCCTTTCTTTTTTTCGTAATTTGCAGAAGAACTGGAGAAACATCCAAATGAGGTGGTTAAAAATGAAGAGTTGACGAGTGGAGCCTCCTCAACGATGCAGAGAGGTCACTTGACCACCACGACGCTTCTCTTTCTGCTAACTGTCATCACGACGATACGAAATGTGTGTGTTTGATAAAAAAAAAAGGTGCACAGATCCTGTCATTTTTTTAGCTACCAGCAAAATCCTTTTGTTCTTCTCTTTTTTTAACACACAGAAACTAGTAGGATTATTGTCAATGTCAAAAGTAAATCATATTTAATAATATATAAATATATAAATGCATATATATTTAATTGTATAACTGGCTCGTATGTTAGTAAGCAGGAAGGAAGAAAAGTTGAAGATGGACACGAGAGCCCAACGTCAGTGACAAATTTTACGCTGTTCTGTACTTTTAAGATTTACAATAGTTAAAATATTTTAGAGAAAAATAATTTGGCAAATCACTTCACCGAAAAACTCTGATCCGCTCTCTCTGCTAATAATAATTAAAGATTTGTTCAAGTTTATAAGAGAGAAGAAAAAAGAATCAATCATGTTCACACTAGCCGGAGATGAGGAGACAGATATTACACTTTATAGTAAATACACAAAAAAGCTACCATTTAATGTTAACTAGTAATTGTAGCTATACTTATGGATATATACGAGGAAAATAAGTCTCGTAAGAGGAAAATATTCTATGTTGCATGTTTTTATTTACAAGGCTGCCGTGTTCCCCTTACAAAGTCAGTCAAGTGGACTAAAGGATTTGGACACATACCAAAAACAATGCGGTTAACACAGGTAGGCTAAAATTGTAGTAAGATAATTTACACAATTATCAAGTGTACATTGTCCTTGATTGGGTTGACGTTGAGAAAAGTATGAACAACTTTTACCTTTTAAGCTAGTTTTAACTAAGGAGTAAAATTATTATTTGTCAAAAGTGCTCTGCCATATAAAAGTATGTTTCGCTCTCGCAATTTATTATGATCCATTTTATGAAGGCTAGAGTATTTTTGTAAAATGTCTTTGACTGCTGGAAATGTTTAGTTAATTTTTAGTAATAATCTTATCCCCCGTTTTCTAGCTTGTATAGGAAAATGTATTTTTGTTTTTGTCAATATTTCTACGTACAAACATATTGCGGAGAAAAAAATGATGCCCATTTTGTGCACCTTTTTTTCTCACATGATTACCAGCAATCTATTGTAAAAGTTTGTTGAGCTAAGTTGATGTCGTGGATTTAGAGAGGTGTTGATGTAATTAATTAAATTATCTTAATAACAAGGTATATATTTATCTTTCGCCATATAAACATCGTCAAGTCGAGAGAGAGAGGATGATATGTTAAGTTTGTAATATTTAGGCGAAATCAGTTTTTCAATGTACAGTGTACAATTTACTTTAAGGACTAGACATTCACTCTCCCTTCTGGACAAGGAGGTAAAAGAAATGTCAAGCATTGCCACAGAAATACAAAAAAAGTTTTTAAGCTGCATTTGCCAAGTTGACGTTGATAACCTCTTTAATGCTAAGAATACAAGGGGAGAAAGATGTTTCTAAAAATCCTTTAATATTCGAGATGGCAGTGGTGCAACTCGAAGAAAAAAAACATGTTAACCAATACACATTGTTTGAGTGATAAGTAACCACGATATAAGGCTAACTATTAGGAGAAAAATCTACAGATTCGTATTTAATCTATAATTAGCTTAAATAACAGATCATATATGTATACATAAATATATATATATATATATATATGTTATGTATAGGAACACTTATAGCGAGGTTAGAAAATAATTATCAGAGACGAACATCGTTTCACACGTGTAGCAACTTGCAATTGATTTCCAATGCAAATGGAATTGTAGATGGAAGGCAAATGGCAGGAAGTGACACTTAACTATAATCCACTGTAAATACACCCCTTCATAAAGTTTAGGTCGGTTAAACTGGAAAAAAGTGTTTAGTCCAGTGGAAGCGTAGTAGAAAAAAAGTAAATACGGCTATAGCAGTTTTTTTTCAGGGTGACTTAATCCACCCATATTTCCTTGCTTCGTTCTTCCTCCTCCATTCCATATCCACTAATCCAAAAAAATCCTTTCTACTTGTCGTTTTAGAAATACGAATAAAAAGTGGGGTATAAGTTTTAAAAAGGAAATTCGATATTTTCTATTAGATCAGATGAGAAAAAAAATTCATGCACTGGGATGGGACCCAAAAACAGTAAAATGAATAGAATTTTTGTCGTAATTTACAAAAACACACTACTGTTTCTAAAGATAACTGCCTTGTTTACTACTACAATTTAAGAAAATGTTGGATAAAAATCAATCTTGAATACTTATACGATTTCACTTGTTGCAAATTTGGCAACCATTTGGGAAAACGTTGAATCTTTATCTCCAAAACAATTCTATGGATGGAGGAAAATCTCTTGTGAAGCTTAAAACTTCACTTATAAACCTCATCTTCCAATGTACTGACCATCTTATCATTCTTGACCATTGTATATTTTAGCTAGCTTTTATTATATTAAATAGGTGCGTAATCAAACATCCATCCTCTCCCCTTTTTTGTCATTAAATCTACAAATAAATATACATCCTCCTTTCTTCAATTTAGTTTCCCCTTCTCAACAGAACAGACTGATATCACCTTACGTTTAAATGTATGTAGGTTTTGTAATTTTTTTAGCTACCAGAGTTAAGCCACGTTTTACCTTGTCCGGAAAAATACAACCTTGTGCTAATTTCAATTTTGTTTATGCTAAATATTCCACATATCTACTTAGGTTGTTTTTTTGTGTAGCCTAAACATTTTATGATATTTGTATGCTCCTCGAGTTAACACGTTCAAAATATTAAATGTTGACGATAGGAGCACTCAAGAAAACTGCGTGTGTGCCATATTCCCTTGGAAACTAAGAATGTCTCTTTTTAAATTGTATTTTTAAACTAGAGCGTTTACACCCTCATGAGTTTGTTCATTTAAAAAGAAATCCTGCCTTCATAAAGAAAATCAGGAATGATGCTTAACTTTTATTTATAAACAGTCGAGTGGCAAAGGTCATGTGGGATTTGTTGATATTCGTATTTTATCCATGTTGCCGTCACTATTTTCCTCTATTACTGTGTACTTATCAACCACCCTGTCAAATTGGAGTAAGAGTTGGGAAAATAAGTTGCCAAACTCAATCGTTCCTTCCCATCATTTCCGTTGAAACCTTTTTTGTTCCATGATTCAATTTGCAGGTCTACGGAAAATACATTACATTTAATGTTGAAGGTAAACGCGATTTTGTACAAGGCATCCCAATTATCAATATTATTATAGTAAGTTTAATTTTGAATTTGAAATGTCAGCTAGTCTCCTGTTTATTGTAATGATGATAATGTTATGTGTATTATTGATCTGTAGGAAAAAGAAAAGGATTAGTAGTACTGCAACATAGTAGAGAACTAATTAAGTTGTAAACATATTGTTAATTATATATGTGTTAATTAAAAAAAACATTGTGTGTTATCTGTGAGAGAGTGTGAATGAGTTGCAAATGTTTCGCATTTTTTATTTAGCTTGTTCGTCTTGTGCGAAGATAAGAGATCACATAATTAGTGACTTTTTTCAGTGTTAACAATCCTCCATGAGAAAATGGTTTCCTGTATGATTCTTTGGATGTTGAACTTAAAGTTATACTGTGTAAAATGAGTTTTTATTTCTCCGCACACCTTAACAATCGCTAAGTTTCGAAGCAATTTATCTTGTTCCTGAGAAATGTCTGAGGAACAAGGGCAAAAGAAAAAATGTCCAAAAATGGAGAGGATATATCCTCACCTCAGATATTTCTCTAAATTACAAACCCCTAGTTTTTAAGCGTTTCATGTAAGAAATACCAGAAATGATGAAAATGTGTCATGTCAAATTGTGAATACTAGTTGTATAGGTTTTAGGACAAGTTTATGTGTATGCAAGTGTGTAATCTCTTGTATCATTGTAGACAAGTTTATGTTAGCCCTTTGTTGATTTTACTTTATCAAAGCAAGCCTATTGTAAACGAGTAGATAAGGCTGTGTAAAAAATGCTGAGAGTGACCCACCCCAGGAAACTTTGTTTTTCTTTACAGAGGTGGCGTGCTCTTATTGACCTAGAATGTATAATAAAGAGTACAGAAGAGAAAGAAAGATCGAGGAAGTAAATGAGAACAAAAGAGAAGATGTGTATGACCCAATGGATTTTTTCGTATTTAATAAATAAATGAATGTGTAATGAATTTGAGTGTTTGGAAGAAGAAGAAAAATCATTGTCATTTTTGCATTTTTAACATTTCCATATAATGCCTGGATGTTAGGGAAAATTAGTACATAAATGAAGTATTTTGTCACATTTGTCAACTAGTAATTTGCATACTATTATACATGAAAAAATAGAAAGCTGCGGATGTTGCTGGATGAGAAGGGGATTTCTCTAATTAAAAATCATTTTTCGTGACGACAATGAGAATTTGTGCAACTGCGGAGCCTGCATATTGACCCCGATGATATACATCCATTGTTAATTCTAACTCGACGTCTTGTGGGCCTACTATGGGTTTTGCGAGGGCAATCACGGCAGATGAGGAAGTTGGTCTTCGAAGAAGGAAGTAGCCCCTTGTTGAAGTTGGTACGTCGCTTGGTGCCCGAGCTGATTTTAGTTCGAGTCTGAAATGCTTTACAGAGCCGGTCCATTGTGGTCCTCGCATTGTGAATAGATCGATATAACCTGGTTGTGGGATTCGAATATCGGACTCGAAGCTAATGAAACTTTTTGATATGGTTAATGGCTCTTTTGTATTTCCTGCATTGGTTTTCTTGCATCTACTGAAAATTGCAAGTTAAATACCTCAATAAAGAGTTTCATGCATGTTGAAGGATTTTACTGATAAAGTATCAACTCACTGAATATGTTCGCCATCGACAGAGTAGCCTGGTGGACAAAGAATTCGGTTACATCTAAAACCACCTCTAGTATTCAAGCAAAATTCATCAGACCGACATACATTTCCTGTTTGGCATTCATCAACATCTGAAAAAGAGAAATATCAATATTTTTATTAAATTATTGAGTTTACACGTCACAATTTTGCATAAAATATTAAGTTACCTCGGCAAGTTCGCCCATCCGTTCCTAAAGTGTAACCCTCCGGACAATCGCACCTGTACGAGCCGTGAGTGTTCATGCATCGACCTATACACAGCTCTTTGTTTTGTTCACATTCATTGATATCCTGACATGACCTGATAAAATCAAACAAGTTCTAAGGCGATGGAAGCGCATTCTCTAAAATTGTCACAAGGGACAATGTCATACTCTAAACTTATATTATAAGACCCACCTTCCATCATCTCCTATTACATAGCCAGTCCCACATGTGCATTGATAGGATCCCCACAAGTTGATACAGTTCTGTTCACAAAGTCCTTTCACTGTATCACATTCATTTATATCAGCGCATGTGCGGTTGTCAGATTCCAACTCAAATCCATCTTTGCAAATACATCTATACGAGCCAATTGTATTATAACAGTCTGCATTGCCACCGCAGACCTGTATAACAGCATAAGGATGATAATAATGATAAGTTGAATGGCTTTGGACAATAAAGTACTCAAGTGACATCGGCAACATACGTGAGCCCCATATTTTGCACATTCATCAACATCCTGACAATCTCCGTCTGAGGTTACTGTGTGTCCTGGAGGACATTGACAAATGTAGCCTCCTCCGCGGTTCAAACATTGTTGGTTTGGTTTACAAGAATGAGTTCCTCTCTCGCATTCATCAACATCTGAGGAAAAACATGACAATTGAGGCTACAAACTTACAAAACTTGCGAAATTATTGCTTCTAGGATTATTCCCTACCTAAGCAACGCGTGCCAGCTTCGTCAGGTTCGAAACCTGCTGGACAAACAGTTTTTGAAATACACTGGTATCCACCTTGAGAGTTCACACATCTTTGACTCGTTGAGCATAAGTTACGTCCTCCACTTGATAATGCTTGGGTGCATTCGTCAATGTCTGATTTTTTCAGAAAAATCATCAGATTAAGATGTTAATAATAGTATTCATAATTCTTGGAAAAATATTTTCTAGAATTCCAGTTAAAGTAATGAAATCACCAATGCATTCTCCCCTTGGATTAAACTTAAATCCAGCCCCACAAGTAGATCGACATTCCCCATTTGGTGCAAGCGACAAACCTGAAGGACATTGTCGAACCACTCGCTCACATCTAAACGAACCCAATGTGTTCCTGCACTGCCATTCTGGACCAAATCTGTGACAATCGTGGGTCCCAAAGAGACATTCATCGTCATCTAAAAAGTATAGCAGGTTAGTTCACATTATTTATTTAAAATGCAATTGCAACTGGAAAAATTATAATTACTACCTTCGCATTGACCAGTTTGTGAATTTAAAGTGTAGCCCGTTCCACAACCAGTGATTCGAATGCAAGAATATGAGCCAGGAGAATTGTCGCAGCGTTGGCTTGCCAAACAATTATGCTGCCCACTTTGGCATTCGTTGATATCTGGAAAAAATAACACAATTGTCTTTAGGTACTTAAACACAAGCGGTCGACCCGATTTTTGGAGCATGTACATACCTTGACAAGCTCTTGTGATTGGATCTCGATAAAAGCCTGTTTTACACCGACAGAAGTAACTTCCCACAGTATTTTGGCATGTTTGTGTGCTATCACATGGGCTGCTTTCTCGACACTCGTCAATATCTTTAAAATTCCAAATAAGTATGTAAGAACGAATCTTCACATAAAATATTCAGGAAAGAAATGTTCTACATTCTGAATTGAAAATTACCTTCACATTCTGGCTGCTGTCCTGATGACGATCTGTATCCATTACGGAAGCCAGAAGGGCAATCTTGTGAAGCTCTACTAGCTGGGGTGGTGCTTGGTGCTAAATTTTGTCTTTCTGATCTTGTTCGTTCCGTAGTGTCGTAAGTAGGACTCTGCGTACCTTGCGCGTAGCTGTAGTCATAGCCTCCCGATCTCGTGCTAAATCGGGTGTCAGGTATATTATTGTCTTCAGGCTCCTCGTCTTCTTCCATTGATGGAGTTGTGAGGTCGTTGGGTTCCGCGTCTGCGTTTACCTCACACCTATAACCACCGATTTCATTGATACAGGTTTCTGTCCCGGCGCAAGTATGCAAGCCAGTGGCACATTCATCTCGGTCTACATTGACATTAAATGTTTTAACGACTTGGCCAATCCAATTTAAAATAACTTTCAAGATATACTTTGCATTACCTTTGCAGAGAAATGTAAAGTTCCGGTTTGGCTCATATCCCGGTGGACAGTCATTATCTTGGTTTTTGTTCAGTTGGTGACATTGATAGCTTCCTTGAACATTGATACATGACTCAACTTCAATTCTACAGTCATGCGTACCCTCAGAACATTCGTTGACATCTGTGTTCAAACATTAGCGAATGAAATTCAAACATATGTACGTATCTATTATCATTACGTATATACAGCTTATGTATTTTTGCATACCTTGACATGCTCGTAGACGAATGTCGTAACGGAAGCCTTCGCGACATTGGATATCACATTCATAAGCACCTGCAGTGTTCCTACATGTTTCAGAACTTTTATCGCAGCTGTCCAACTTTTCCGAGCATTCATCCACATCTGATTACATCAACCATTATATTTCTCATTATTTATTGACTCCCATTTCTACTATTGTTAAACCTGTCGCACGATAAAACTTACCTTCACAATTAAGAGTGAGATTATTAAACTTATACCCTGCAGGACAGTTGTACCTATTGAAGTCTTTTTTACTCTGACAATCAAATCCTCCTGGAGTGTTGATGCAGTATTGGATTTCTCTTCGGCAAATGTCATATCCTTCAGCGCACTCATCAATGTCTGCAAAAATGCTTCTAAATAAATAACATTCTTCTTTATTTTCAGCCTGAACTATATTTTGCTTTACACACCAATACACTGGCCCGTATCTGCGTTTTGTCGGTAGCCTGGAGGGCAATGGTAATCACGTTCTCCTTCACGGACAATATTTTCACAAGCGTAGGAACCTGGAGTGTTCCGGCAAGTTTTGTAAGGGTAACAGCGATGTTGTGTAGTAGTGCATTCGTCAATATCTAGCAAATACAATAAAGTTTACGGTTCTAGGAAAATTAGTCACTTGAATAACGTATGTTATTGTGGCTTACCATCACAAACTTGAGTTTCAGGATTAAGGTTAAATCCAAGTGGACATTGCATGGGGATCACGGCATTGTGGGATGACGGGTATAAAGTCGATGAAGATGTACCGTAGGTTGATGTGGTTCGTGCTGTTGTTGCATAGCTGGATGTTCTGATAGAGTTATCACTGCAAAATATGCAAAAATCAAGTAATGGATCAGTCTCAAAATATATTTAAACAAGAATGTCTGGCTGGATATGAGTGAGCGAACTATACCTAGGACTTGATGTAGAGAGCTTATCTTGATGACAAGATTTCCCATCCGGAAGCAATCTGAATCCCGTATGGCAAGTACATTTATAAGAATTTCCTTCGGTAACACAATTATGAGCACAAAGTTGACCTGGGAAGAGAGCACAAACATCTCTGGACTCATTTGTTGTTCGAGGTGTTCCATGAGACCCGTGCGGTCCCATATCTATTATCATCACAAAATAAGACGCATTTTTATCCTAAAACTCACCCATTCACCTGTGAATCCTTCGATTTTTACTTTTTTACCTGTTGGAGTTACCCCTTGTCTATTCGGGGGCGAATGCGACCGAGGAGCTTGACTTCCACTATTTGGGTATCCAGCTTTGCCACCAGCTTCCAGACAACATTTTGTAAGCGAAGTGTCCCATGGTGGGCCTAATGCTAACTTTAAAGACTGGAATTCGCAGAACAAGCCCATTGCACCAGCTACCAGACCTAGTTTACATCCTTCACAGCAATCCTAAGTAAAAAAAATTGCGTCCATCATCTCATATTTGAAATGTGTACAGTTTCAATTTGGAAGATTCATATACCTTGTAATAGTTCGCCCCTTGACCCAATCCACCAATACATTCTTTACCAGACTTGGCTGTCTCGTGACCTTGAAAGCATTGTCGTTCTCTAATACATGACAATATTATCATGATAAGATGATTTATATGATGCATGTAAATGATTTGGGGAAAGGATCCCACATATTACTAAAAATCTGCCTACTTACCTGTAACTTTTTCTGCAGCAAGCATCAATCGTGGACAAGCACGGAGCCTGATGTTCCGCAGGTACACCAGTCACAGGACCAGGATGATCCGAGCATGTTTTGTTATCCCAAGACAAAACAATACCCAGGTTACAGCATCTCGCTAAAGTCGCTTCAAGTCCTTCTGTTGCACGCACATGTCAACCAACATTTCAATATAAACGCCAAGATCCGTAAACAGATTATGCAGGAGATTCAATCAAACAATATTTATCATACCTCCTTGCGCCTTAGAAGTTCCAACAAAACTCATCCAAACACAAAACAACAATATTGGGATAAAACGCCCGAACACTTTCAGTCCAGAAGATGACTTCGTCATCATTCCCGAGATTTTTATAAAACAGACGACGAAAATGATTTATTTTTGTATTATTATTCCGCTACCGCCTTCCACTCTCCACTACCGGCATTAAAACCCCAAAATATTACAGAATCATATACCTAGCACAAGAGTTTAATATCACATTAATTCAACGTCTCCTTGTAAACTTGCTTTAACTACGCACACGTTTATCACCTACTGCCCAAGCATTGAAGCGTACAGAACTCCAACATTTTCTTCCAAAATGTCATCTTCATAATGTTTTTTTTAGGAAGAAGCCATCATCATCGTAATCATATTCTCAAGAATTACACACACGTAATGGTCATCTCTCTTATTCACTCTGAGACTTTTGACACATTCGTTGTAAAGGGCATTTAATCTATGACGGCTTTTAAAGACATGACCACAAATCCTGTCCACCCATCTGCAATTGGTAACATCTTATTTTTAATTCAATTTTTGTGTATGGCAGGGATATTAACGCACCACTTCTCATTTCCCAAGTGCTTAAGCAACCTTCGCTCTTCAAATGCGTAACTCAGCTCTTTAATTCATTTTATGTCACTTTATTAAAATACTCTCTTCAAAGAAGCACATATGGCTCAAAGGATCATTAAAGAGACTCAAACAAATTTTGTGGATCATTGCGTTCCAGTAACCTATAAATGAAATAAATATGTAACTGGAAATGTATGAAGTTTCTGCTACGCAAGTACATTTTGTAAACTCATTTTGAAGGATTAGGCTTGCGTCATATGCATAAAACCTGGATCCTGGCTGATTATCATATTTTCATGGTAATAATTTAATTGATTTGGGATTAACCGTGTGTGTAGGTGAAACAATTATATAAAGTGTATTAGATTAAGCTGCTTAACTAAAAACTGCTAAATTGTATGGTAATCGTGGTTTTAGCTCTTTTGCTGCGCCAGTTGCGACGAAAAGGTAAAGAATATTGAGTTTTGTGGTGTGAGCATGGCATGATTTCTTTTCTGCTGGCCAATGTGTTTCATTACACCGAGTGAACATGACTCCAAGCGCTACTGGTTTTATTTTTATTATGAATGACTTATTCATCTCAGATTTTTTACTCGCCTTCCTCTTCTCCCACACTGCATTTCTGGCATGAAAAGATAAAGCATGGTTTGTGACAAAATCGATTTTTTTGTCTATTCATGACACCGATATCACCCAAATCCACTTGCAACTTTTTGTGCTACGTTGGCATTGAATATGACAAACATTTCTTGGAAAAATAATCAAAATTCTGCTCGAGTCAGGATTGATTATATGACTTATTTATGAAGTACAATCTACTGCTGCATGGAATATAAATAAACTTGCCGTATAGCAACTATAGATACGCAGCTAAAATATTTAGGATATACTGATATACACGAGGACAAACGTTTCCCTTCCTACCTGGGGATAAGTCAATTGAGATTTTTTAAACCCTAGTAAAGATACTGACTGACCTAAGGAATAGTATGTCAGAATCGCAAAGGCGTATATTGGTACCCATGAGAAGGGAATAACTAGGAGTATTTTCAAACTTACAAGTTTCCCATGGTGGAATCTGCCAATTTGGTCCAAAATATATCCCATGGTAACCCTTGACCCAAATGTGTTTATCTATCAAATTTCGCAAAAATCCGTCGAAGAATATGCCCAGGAGGAAGCTACCTATTTTCTAGCTTTCTTCTCCCTAGGCCCCCGGGAGTTTCACCGATGAAGACCGAAACGCACATTTAGATTATCGGATGGTGGAAATGTTTCAAATAGATTATCCTTGGCCTACGGACTTATCATACTAAATTTAGGCATAAGGTGTCATAAGAAGAAGAAAATCCGCCTTTTACCCGGTTGACTATATGTACCTCTGTACCAATTTTGGTGATCACGTCTACGCATATTGTCAGCATCGTTTGGACGTGCGGACAGGCGGACAAACATGGCCAAAGCAATACTAGCTACATAAAAATGATTTTAGCTGCGTAATAAACACGCCAACATGTTGGGGTAACCTTTGACTTCAGTGTGCAATAAAAATAAACTAACGGACATACATTGTAGACAGAGTTGCCCAAGCTGAGCCGCGAACGACCAAGGGACTGCTATTTGGCTGAAAATTTGCACTCAGGTGCACTTTAGTGTGAGGAAAACGAATCCGATGAAAAACGGCCCTCTTTCCACCC